>JAPEVF010000447.1:0-37337 GCA_029747585.1 Pleurotus djamor
GTAATGGCTTGGCTGAATTGGGAGGAGGCGGGGGCGCAGCAGCAGCAGCGGCGGCGGCGGCAGCGGCAGCGGCATTGTTTGCCTTTGACTCCTTGGTCTTTGAGGAGGACGAGTCCTGGGAGCTCTTACGGCTGAGCTGATTGGACAGAGGACATAAGAGGAGGCCTGTACACGGTCACAGAAAAACGAACCAGAGTTTTCTTGAGGCCCTTCATGTCAGCAGCGGGGTGCTTGGGTGGCGGAGACGCAGAAGGCTTGTGCTTGAACGGAGCAGAGGCTGAGGGAGTCCCGTGTCGCCGTTGTCCTTTGGATCGATGGACGCTGGCTGAGGTTGGAAGTACGGGGCCGTGACAGGATGTGTGACAGACACGCTACAAATAGGGGCATACAAAAGCAACGGGCGCTGCATCTTTACGTCGTTGCTCGTTTCCTTCTCCAGGTTGCTCGTGTTCAGTGTCTCGATGGCGGGCAAGTCCTCCCTTCGCCGTGTCAGTGTCCGTGTTCTCTGACTGCTGTGTCTAGCCATCTACGCTGTCTTTGCCTCGCCGACGCACACCGTCCTTCCAAACCACCTCCCCACCCTCATCGTCACCCCGCACGGTGCGATTCCCGCTCTCTAGCCCAGTCTGCTTTCCACTCACGCCACCGTAGGACAACCCACAAACATACTATACTCCTATCTCCACACAAACTTTGTGCGTTCCATTTCCCTAATCTAATCTCTGCCTTCTCCCATTCATCTCCCGTCCCACCGCCAGAACGCTGAAAACTATCTCCTCACTCCTTCCCCTCAAGGCGATCTCTGCGTCGCAAAGCTCTTCCCTCCCCGCCCAAAGGAGTCCGGAAAAGGTTCCGCATCAGACCCAGGTCACGGAGCTTCTTCCCACTCTCGTGTTGTTCGTTGCGAAGCCTCACGTAATCTCAAATGGACCATCGCCAACACAGGCGTAATCTCCCCCATCTACAAGCTCTCCCTTCCATCCCCAGACTCCCCAGATCTTCCGCTCTTCCAGATATCCAAGCCCAACCCTAACGCCGCATTCTGGAGTATGTTCTACTTTGCATACGCAGGTCATAATATCCCGCCGAAGCGCATCGAATTCGGCAAGATCCAGAAGAATCCAAGCACTAGCGGTGGTGGTACTCGCATCAGCATCACTGGAAAGACGCCCGAAGAAAAGGCTGTTTGGCAAACTCTCGGTGAAGGCAACGAAGATTGTGTCGAATGGGTCGTCCTGTGTGCCGCGCTTAACCTTCTCGAGTGAGTCCATGCGTTCCCTTGGCGATAGATGGTTGCTGAGCTGGCGGGTACATTCTTTTAGCGACGAGATCTTGAAGAGCGCGGAGAAGAACGCTCCTCCCGTCCAGCTGCGTGATGGGCCAGTAAGCGCACCCCCAGTTCCCCGTGGTCCGCCTCCCCCACAGCAAGCACAAGCTCGTCCACCTCCGCCGCAGCACTCACACTCCGTTCCTATACCTGGAGGTGGAGGTGGAGGTAGACCTCCTCCACAGGGTTATCCTAATGGCCCAGGTCGAGGGTATCCAGGTCCTGGTCCCGGACCTCAAGGACCTCCTCCGCCAGGATACGGTGGGCCCGGCTATGTTCCTGGTCAAGGACGTGGAGGTCCCCCACCAGGGCGCGGAGGTATGCCGCCTCCTGGCCCTGGCCATATGCCTCCCCCCNGGTGGTTATCCCATGCAGGGCGGACCTCCTCCCCCTCATGCTGCCCCGCAAGGTCCTCGAAGGATCTAAGGATAGATAGGCGTATTAATTGGTAATGGGTTGGTTTTCTAGTACTTTGGACCTGGGTTTAGGGATGATAACTTTCTCTGCATTCGCTCCTTTGAGGACGTTTGAACTTTGTATTCGTTGGTTGTTGCGAGTGTGTACAATTATGGTATCATGTGGCTACCAAATATACCCCTACTATCGACGTCGTGGTACGATCTAGTTCTTGATCAACTTTTCGATGGCATCCATGGATAGAGCTGTGATCCTTGGATTGAGTGTCAGTCCGGATGAATGGGATTGAACTTACACTTAGGTCTCTCCAAGGGAAGTCCGAGAGCTATGATCACAATGTTAGCAACAATACAGCGTCAAGTAGAATTCGACGAACCTCTGGCCCATACAAGTTGCGTAATTGCACCGAGCGCTGTAAGGAACGATCATAGTCAGGGAATTGTCGTCCGATTAGATATTGGGGTAATAGTCTACCTCGTGAAACACCGAAAATAACGGTGTAGTACTAGAGTGGTCGTCAGCACACCAATTTAAAGTGATCGAGGTGGGAAGAGCGTACCTTGTACTCAGTGAGTCCGTAGTGGTACAGCACGCAACCTGGATTAGCAATTAGCGTTAGGGAAATAGGAACAAAGACCACTGGTGTGAGTAACAAACCAGATGTGGCGTCAACGTTGGGGTAAGGGTTTTTAGTCTGTAAGAGAATTGAGCGTCGATGGACATGTGTGGGATGGTAGAGTCACTGACCTTGCCGTGTTCCTTGAGGACATCGGGTGCAACTTCGTATGTCTTTAGAGAGTGACAACCGTTAGTCGCGTGAAGCAATAGAAAGACACGGGCGTGCTGACCTTCTTAACCAACTGGATGGTTGGGCTGGACATCAATTCCGGACGAGATTCACAGAACTCCTGGAGAGCGATGAAGCGAGGATCGGGGTTTCTCAGAACACCATGACCATATCTGACATACAATGATGATAATTTAGTACTCATCAGTATCCAAGACCCACACATAAGTATTGGGGGGAAGGGAAAACGTACCCCGGTACGACTTGTCCACTCTTCAAAGTCTTCCAAAGGTATTCCTTGATCTGCTCGTGAGTGATGTTGTCTCCAAGCTCCTTCTGCATCGCTTGTTGCCAGCGAAGGACTTCCTGGTTGGCAAGCCTGTATTGATATTGCGTGGGTCAGAAGAGAAAGTCTGGTTCGTGGAATAACGACGAACCCGTGAAGTGGCCCAGCTAACGCGTAAAGAGCAGCGGAATACGCGAGATAGGGATCGGCCAATGTCGAGCCAACGAGGTCTACAGTGACTGTGAGCTCGTGTTGTATAAAGGGTTTGGATGGATACTGACGCGCTGTGTGAGCTGAAGCATTACCACCTTCATGATCACCATGCAAAGCAATGTAAAGACGGAGATACTCGGTAAGATTGTGATTATCCCCGAACCCGAGCATCTTGGTATAATTGCCTGTTCAAACCCATCAAATGTCAACATCAATTTCACATGCAGGGGAGTGTACGAGATAATTCACTGACCAACGAGATCCAACTCTTTGTCAATACCAGGAAGTTCATTGCCAGGGTGGTAGACGTTTCGGTAGATGCGAGCGGCGAGAGCGGGTAGTCGAGCCAAAAGGTTGATGCAATCGTCCAGCGTATGCGTCCAGTACTCGGACTTCTTGATACCTTTCTCGTAGGCAGATTGGAAGCTACTCTCCTGGTTTAGTGCGGCCACACCGATGCCGAGTTGGGTCATGGGGTGGAGAGTCTGGGGTAGCCTAAGAAGCGATGTCCAAGTTAACCCACATGGTATGATGATGATGATTGAGAGAAATCGCGTTTACGAGTCAATGAGTTTCTCCACGAAGGCCGGGAGGTCGCCTTTCTCTGCGAGCTCTTTGGAGAGTTGGCGGGTTTCTTCCGTCGTAGGGACGCGACCGGTCATCAAGAGCCAGAGCATACTCTCGGCGATGATTTCCTTGCCACCAGGTGCCGGAGTGAGCACCTTCTGGCAGTCGGGAATCGTAAGACCATGGAACCGGATACCCTGTACCAAAGCCCGATGAGCGCACGCCCGTCAAAAGTATGCACGGACATACCTCATTGGGATCCAAAACGGATGCCTCCCAAAGCATGGATTTAAGGCCTCGCATGCCTCCAATTATGTTCTCCACCTATTTAGGAGGTCAGAAAAGAAAAAAAACAGATAAGATTCGACGCGCCTTGACATCACCGACGACAGCCTGCGAGTGCTCGGATTTCTATAGTAGGAAAGTTAGATGTGCGTTATAGGTGATCGCACTAGAAGGGTCACTTTCAAGCTTCTTTAGCTGCTCCTGCTTGGCCGGAAGAACCTCTTGAATAGCTTCTCGAAGTGACTAGCATAATTCACATCATCCATCAGCATGCGGGTAGCGAGCAGTGACGCGATTACACTCACCTTCGTTGATACCCAACGCTGGGAAGACGACGCAAAGGTGCGAGAGCTTCTGAGCAAAGTACGGGGGAAGAGATTTTGGGCTAGCATGATGGTGGTTGAAGTTTTGAACGTGAAATGTCGGTTCGAGTTCGGCCAGGAAATCGACGGTCTCCCGGAGCGGAACTATTTTACACCATGAATAGGGGTGCTATAGGAGGAGGCGTGTCACGTGTGGGCGCCGCAGGAAGAGCGCCAAACACGTTACACCCGTGTCCGCCAGCACATCCTCGTTCCACAACTCTCATCTCTCGCCTCCATGGCCTCCGTTCTCGTCCCAATTGCCTATGTTATAATCATATTCGGTGGATTATACGTCTTCAGTCATTTCTACAGAAAATACTCTACGTGTATGTCTTTGTCGAACTCGCTTGAAACACGTCACTCATTTGGGTTTATGACCAGCGAAATTCGTCGAACCGTACTTCCCCCCTCACCATGAACGCAATCTCTATGTCACACTCCTTGGAAAATCTGATCCTCCTGCTTCGGATGCTTTGTTGAAAGCTGCCCTTGTTCGACGTGCTATGGCTGACGTTCAACGTGTAATTCGTCTTCGGGAAGACAAACCTGCTCTCCAGAACTTGTTGCAAAAAGGCTCGATAGGCGATGATCTATGGAACAGCTTGCTGGCGGCGGAAAAGGAACTAGAGGCTGAGATCATGGAGGTCGTTCAGGAAGCCAACGCCTATGTTGAGGGATGGGGCCAAGTTATCTTCCCGACTGCAAATGAGATGATTGCCAACGAAAGGATGCGTCAACTCTTTGAAGCCACCAACGAAACCCGGGCAGCCAAAGGTTAGTTCTTCTCCGAGCCTTTTCTCCAAGCTACGTTGACATTGATGTTTTCAAAGAAATCAAATATGGTGTCAAGTCAAAAGAAGTCGCATTGCCTCCATCGTCCCCCGCACCAACAACCCCCGCAACCTCATCTCTCACCGCCAGTGCACTCGCTTCAGGCGCAGGCGCCGAAAGTGTTGCATCAAGCGACGGTGAGGTTCCAAATTCACCCAACATGTCGCGCAAAACCGTATGTCCTTTCCACCATCCACAATCGCGTATGTATATTGATACAAAGTCATTTAAAGAACAAAAAACGCAAGTAACTGTTGAAAAGCACCTCTACTTGTTTTCCACCTGGCTCTTGCGTGCGATGTTATATCTACGTCCTAGTTTACCTATCAGTACGAATGATGGATGATAATGGAAAATTGAGAGTGTTGTGTAAAAAANGAACATGGAAGTAGAACGTGGGTCTGAGAATTATCCTCTGATTACAATTGCTTTCTCCCCGCCACCTGTGCGCGCTTTACCAGACTTGTCGACATGGTCTAGACCCAGGACATCTTCCGGCGCGAATTGGTGCTCATAGATGGTGTCATCTAGTGGCCAAGTCAGTATTGAGACGCAGATGTGTAGGAACAGTGCATACCGTCTTCTATATACGATGGTTGTTTGAAAGTCGAAGCTTGTATGAGGGCGAATCGGTATTTGGCAAACTCCTTGTCGGTGACGCCTATTCGTGCTTGGAGACGTTTCTTCGTTTCTGAGAATTTCTCGCCCTTGTATTGCAGTTAGCAATTGTACACGGTCAGCCTATAGTAGTACGCACCCGCTTCACGACAAACTTGAAAGGCACGCCGTGTGTCCGGGTCAATTCCTTCGAGAAGTGGAAAACACCGATTACTTTGTCAGTGTCGTCAGCTTCGAGCTCTTCTCGAGGAATTTCCTGGGGGACAAAGGATCAGGCGTGTTGTTGTTATTGGAGAGGTGTAGTACAAACCTCCGCATATAGCTCGACAGGATCGGGTATGTTTCCAATCATCTCAGAGCCAGTGAACTCCTTCTGCGTCTTTCCATCCTTGGAAATCTCGAAGATACGAATTCTAGTGGTCCCTTCCGGCGATAGTGTGACTTGCTTGGAGATGTGCTCGGCCAGGTCGTGCACCATGCTCGTTTTAGGCAAAAGGAAGGAGTGCATGCCCTCCTCCTTGTTGTGACAACCAGTCCACACGACCTTCAGACTTCGCTTAGTCTCTAGCTCAACGATGCTGACGTCCAGTTTTTCGTAGAGGATCACCGTCGTCGTTGGGCTCATGTAATTAGGTGTCATGATTTCCTGTATGCTCTGATTGAGGGAACGTTTGAGTACGGCCTTCGGACTACCGTTTGTGGCATGAGTCGTGGTGAAGCGAAGTTTGATAGGGTCATGTCTTAGGTACTCCCCAGCTTTTTGGGACATCTGTGACGGTCATCAGTAAGTGAAGCCCTATGCTATCAATCATTCAGCTGACCATATCGTAGTTCTGTTTCTTGCTGAGAACAAGGCTGAATTCAGGATGATCGTGGTCGGGGTCACCGAATCTAGGTCGGAAGATAATCATGACACGGTTTTGAAGGAAGTCGTAATATTGAACAGGGTTGGAGTAGAGACTTTGTTCTTCTAGATCATGAATTCTATGATCCAGAATGAGCATATAAAATAAGCTAAGCAGACAAGATGGACTTACTCTTTCTCAGTGATGTCAACCTGGAAACAGATGACATCTCCGTCCTGGATCTCGCTTTGGGCAAACGACAGTTTAGGCTTCATCAGCTCGATCATACCGGGTTTGATTTCCTGCGAGATATTAATTGAGAAAGGATAACTGAGCAGACGAGAGGGTATGCCAACCTCGTAAAGCTTTATTGGAGTTCCCGGAGCCCATCTCATGCGTTCATTGATGACAGAAATAAGATCGCCAACTTTGCTGTTTTTGGGCATGTAAGCCTTCCCAACACCAAGCAAACTTTGCTTTGTCGTATCAAAGTGCTTGAGGAAAACCATGATGGATTGCGATGGAGGATCAGGCTAAATGATATCTTTCAATAACATAAAACGGAGGAAGTTTTTGATTGTTACTTACCGAGCGGGCAGACTCTTCAAAAAACTGTTGTGGTTCCATTGTTGTCTCGGGCGTATCCCCTTCGCTATCGCTGGAGTGACCCTGTCCCCCCCTGTATACCTCCTCATTTTCGGGGGTTGCATTGTGGTTGAGAATTTCTTCTACCATTTGGATGTCAGATGTCGCAGCATTGAGAACAGAAAGGAGGTCCGGGACAAGTCGGCCCACTGTGAACGGATGGAAGAATGCTGTGAGTTTCGAGACTTGGTCCTTGGGTTGTTTGCATTAGCCAGTGAGTTCTTTGGTATTACAGTGACTCAAAAAACCGCCCCAATGTTGGGTACTTTTTGGAAGAATGGTTAATAACTTGTCAACGGCTAATTGTGGGATTTAACGCCGAGTGTACCGGAGGTAGCCTAGCATCCTGGCTACCTGGGACTACCCGGGTTCCAAGGTCTAAGGCACTGGTTAATATTCTATTGAATTTACAAGAATATTCATCATTGATCCAGTTTTTTTTGCTGGCATGCTTTTTTGACAAAATCCATGATTATGCCTTATTATCTTAGCTTGCATCAATTCCAGCTCTTATTCCTTTTGGAACCTGATTCTCTGACTTCTTTTCTCCAGGAAACACATAGGGGTTACCCCTTCAATTCCTTCTCAGCATGAGTTTAGAAGCCCTGAATATCATACATGTTCTCTATGATGTTGAATAGACATTTAAGATACAAGGTGCAAACTGCCTATGTCAGACCCTCAAATACAGTCTATTCACTTTCTGTGCCAAGCCTAGAATGTATTGAACAAGCAGTAGTGTCTTTATTGCTAACTTTTCTCCTTTTGAATTTAGTCATATTTGCATATACCCACTTTTTCAGCCAGAGAAACATGCTTTAAGTCTGGAAACCATGATGAAAATCTTCCCACATAGTGTTAGGCTGGAGCCTATAGCATCCATTGTAATGCCCTATCCAAATGATTCCCCAACAGAACCCTGGATGTGAGCAAGCAAGTAGGCAAAATCTCAAGTCGTGTGTTTGCCCATGTTTACGGTGTACACATGGCCCAATAGTTGTATAAGGTTGAAAAATAGTCTATGGCTCTTGATTAGCAGAGTTTAGCAGCCTCAAACCTACTCAAAGGTAATGCTTTCAATATTGTCATATGTATACAGCCTGCAAACTCAGCAATTAATTCCAGCCAACCAGAGCTAGATTCCACCAAGGACTACTTTGGACAGTGTAGAGCATGCCTGACTGCTTAATTGACAACTATCAAATGTGGACAAAATCCTGTTTATTAATCTATGTGCAGCAGGCAAGGTCTGGCCCATTTATTCACACTTTTGTGAGGTTGCCATAGGTTTTGTTAACATTAAACCAGTGTATCAGCTTAGACTCCACTATAGGGGTCTAATATAGCAAATGGGACTTGAATTCAGCCCCTAGTGTGAGAAGAACAGGCAAATTCTAACCAAAGAAGGATAATATTCAGGCAACGTGGTAGAATGACATAGTTGCCCAAAGCTCAAGGGTTTGTGGCTACCCCCATGTACAGTATGGACCATATGGATGTCAGAGGGTGTGGGAAGCACTACAAAGACACTGGGATGTGTTTCCGGCCTCTTGAGATCAAAATCATATTAGAAATATAGCAGCAAAAAAAACTGGATCAATGATGAATATTCTTGTAAATTCAATAGAATATTAACCAGTGCCTTAGACCTTAGAACCCGAGTAGTCCCAGGTAGCCAAGATGCTAGGCTACCTCCGGTACACTCGGGGCTAAATCCCACAATTAGCCGTTGACAAGCTATTAACCATTCTTCCAAAAAGTACCCAACATTGGGGCGGTTTTTTGAGTCACTGTAGTTTCGACTCACTACTGTTCGACGACTTCTCTCCAACCAAGCGATCGACGTCGCATCGTTTATTGGATTCGAAGGTCTTTCAGATATCCCGTTCAGCAAGATATCCAAGAGGTTCGATAGGAATTGCCCCTTCGTAGTGTCATCCGCTTTCAGGACATCAGAAAGGTAATCAGGCATCGGGACTTGTAACTCCGAAGGGTGGGACATGTATAGAGCGTGTTGGGGCGCAAGAGTCAGTCCTTTGCCGTCCTAGGTCCGACCTTGACCTAGAATCATTCACGTGATAAATTCTCGGAACGTCAGCTAGATTACGTAGGTCGTATTTTAGATCTCCGATTGAAATGACTTAGAACCAGTGTTCATGCAGCACTCGCCTGCACCATTGATCGACTATTCGAATTCTCAGTACAGCCCTTCGGCCTCGTAACCGTGGCGTGCAACGCACGCCCACAAAGCAAGTCTTCCTCGCTGATCGGAATAAACTCTTGACTGTCGACGCGATTGACTCTTGCATCTCCGCCGAGTGGCCTGATCCAGCGACGCAACCAATGCTTTTTGAGACCGTAAAACGTTGCATGGTCCATGGGCCCTGTGGGCCCGGTGTCAATCCCCCACCACCATGTATGGAGAACGGACGATGTACCAAGTTCTATCCGAAACAGTTTCAGGAGCAAACTGTGATGGGCGAAGATGGGTACCCACTTTATCGGCGACGGGATGATGGCCGCTCCTTTCAAGTTGGCCGGCACCAACTTGACAACCGCTGGATTATCCCCCACTGCCCTTACCTCACCGTCAAGTACAACTGTCACATCAATGTAGAATGTGCCGTCAATATCCGTTCCATCAAGTACCCTTTCAAGTATATCCATAAGGGGGGTGATCGTGCAACCGTCGAGATTCTGGAGGATGAGCTACACACCTATATTGAAGGACGCTATATTGCGGCGTCTGAGGCAGTATGGAGAACACTTCACTTTGGTGTTCATGACCAGAAACCTGCAGTGGTCCGACTGGAGGTCCACTTACCTGGGCAGCATATGGTCCAATTTGACCCAAATGAAGATCCTCAAGTCATTCTGGAGCGTGCAAGCCGTGAGCAAACCAAACTCACAGCGTACTTCGCAGCATGCCGTGATCGTGGACCCCTTGGGCAGCTTGCGAGGCAATACACCTATGCCGAATTTCCGGAGCATTTTGTGTGGCACAAGAAAAACAAGTTCTGGCGCCCACGAAAATCTGATGTACTGCTCAACCCCATTGTGGGGGTTCACTCAGATGACACCATAGTTCCTGAAGCCATTGGACGAATGGTAAATGTCTTGCCGGATGGTGGGGAACGCTTTTACCTACGGACCATACTTGCTGTACAGCGTGGTGCAACTTCCTATGATGACCTACGCACATATGGTGGTGTTCTCTATCCGACGTTCCGAGAAGTCTGTCTTGCGCGTGGTTTGCTTGAGAACGATGGCGAATGGCGAGCCTGCTTGGAGGAAGCTTCAGTAATCCAGACAGGCCATTGCCTTCGTCGGTTATTTGCAACAATTTTAATCTTCTGCCATCCCGCACAACCCGACCTTCTCTGGCACGATTTCCGCGAATATATCTGCGACGATCTTAAATTCCGACTGATTCAATCCGGAAGAACCCAACCTACCGATGAAGAAATCTACGACTATGGGCTTTTCTTGCTGGACAGTCTTCTGCAACGACTGGGACGATCCCTATCTAATTTTGACGCAATGCCACGCTGGACAAGAAATTGGAGCGCTATATCCGACAATCCGCTCATTGCGGAGCAGCTGAACTACAATCGTGAAAACGAACATACGCAAGCGGAAGAGCGTATCTTACGGTTGAATGTGGATCNAAAAAAATGCCTTTGACCGCATTATGGACTCGGTCATAAATGACAAAGGTCTCACTTTCTTCCTTGATGGGCCCGGAGGGACAGGGAAAACATTCGTCTACAATACACTATGCTGCCGGGTCCGCAGTGAGGGGTGGATTGTGTTATGTGTCGCATCATCAGGTATTGCAGCCCTTCTCATGCCTGGAGGGCGGACTGCCCATTCTCAGTTCAAGATCCCAATTGAGGGACTTACTGATGAGTCAGTTTGCTGTATCAACAAAGAAAGCCAGCTTGCGGCGCTGCTACGCATGACCAAGCTCATCCTATGGGACGAAGCACTCATGCAGCACCGCAATACCCACGAAGCACTTGACCGATCACTCCGGGACATCCGTAATTGCCCAAATCTTCCCTTTGGCGGAGTGACAGTGGTATTTGGAGGGGATTTCCAGCAAACGCTCCCAGTGGTACCTCGAGGAACTCAGAACGACATCATCGCAGCATCTCTACCCCGTTCATATCTCTGGACTCTCATTAAATCACCACTAAGCGACAATGTTCTTCGGCTGCGGCAGAATATGCGCCTTGAGCAAGGTGAAGAAGAGAGGCAATTTGCTGACTGGCTACTTGAAGTTGGACATGGACGCGGAGGAGTCGGACCAAACGAGAACCTAATTTCGGTGCCTGATGAAATGAAGTGTCCCGATCTCAAAAGCCTTGCCGATTTTGTGTATCCGGGAATCGATGGCATTACCCCTCCACCGGAATACTTCTACGAACGTATCATCTTGGCTGCACGGAACCGAGACGTCGACGACCTTAACGAGTTGATTCTTCAAAGGATGGATGGTGAAATCAAGACTTACATCAGCGCCGATTCCATCAAGGATGATCACGACGGGCGCATGAACGAGATACCACTTGAGTATCTTCGGTCTCTCAATGCTCCTGGACTTCCCCCGGGTGAGTTGTCACTCAAAGTTGGCTGCCCCCTCATCCTCCTACGCAATCTCGACCCTTCTCGCGGCCTGTGTAATGGCGCACGCATGATTCTTCGAAAAGCTGGAGAGCGGGTTTTGGAGGTCCAGCTTTTAGGTGGACAATTTCATGGGGAAATAGCGTTGATACCTCGCATAACCTTGACACCATCAGGGAAAGATGCAGAATTTGCCTTCATCCTCCGACGGTGTCAATTTCCGGTTCGCCTTGCATTTGTTCTCACTATCAACAAGGCACAAGGTCAATCTGTTCGCTATGTTGGCCTTGACCTCCGCATCCCTGTCTTTTCCCATGGGCAGCTCTATGTTGCACTTTCCCGAGCAACTTCGTGTCACCGGGTCAAAATTCTTCTGCCAGACGATACAGACGGTGCCCTGAATATTGTATACCCCGAAGTTCTTATGGATTAAATAAATGTAGAAATATGTGGTGGATCGGATAGATATAGTCCTAATCACGTACTGTAGTACACCCGTAATTTTGTATACTATGCTCATGTTCATAAAGGATATCTGTGTTTGGCGAGCGCTCTAGCTGCTTGCCCGTGCGGAGCACGGGTCAAGCGGCTAGTCTATATTATAAAATCCATAGGATTTTTCCCACGGAGACAAAGGACCCTGCACAAATCTATAATCTGATTGGTCAGTTCAATAAGCGCTAACTTCACAAGCGATTTTCTCTCTCTTTTCGCTGTCTTTTATGTATGCTTTAATTTTTCTTTGTCTCTTCAGATAGTTGGCTCTGCCCTGGAGCAAGAAGCACGACGGGAAAGGTCCTCTGTCATGCTCAACGCGACGCGGGTTGATTGAATCTTTAGTTCTCACGATCACAAGTTCAGGGGTGGAGCTCCTAAGTACCGCAAGTACATAAGTGCGATGGTTCGCAGAGCCTCGAACCGTTTGTGTTGGTGCTGCAAGCAAACAGTCGCATAGGTAAGAGCACGAGGGCAAGCCATCAGGCTGGGTGGGTAAGCCCGCATCTTTGAATTACAGCTTACCAGATTGATATTTGTATCCACGATTTTTGGCTTGGTCCAAGACTCCAAACGGCAACCATTGAAATGGTGGTGGGTGACCGCATTGATCGCTAACACCTAGCAAGCAGTAGCAAGATGAGTTTTCGGCGTAGACACGTCGAGGCTGATCATGAGTTTGGAACCGTCGACTCGGAGGCCAAGACAAATCACGCAGCCACGAGGATGCAAGGGGAAAATGAACGAACAGCACGAAATATCTTACAAGATAGATGATATGTTTCCAATTAGTATCGAGCCATATGTTTGAATTGTAAGTATGCTTATGAGCGAGAATTTATGCCAAGTGTGCGGTTTTCTCTAGCCTGCCTGCGCCGTGCGAAGCACGGGTCAGGCGGCTAGTGTGTCATAGGATGCATCATGGCGGTCTAGTACGGTACATGAGAGCATGGCCTACTTGGGAGTGTCAGTGATGTCCTGGCTCGACGAACAACGAGATAGATGCGACCAAGGAACTCACTATTAGGCACCCAACATTCAGGAGACATTTTCTGATGCGTCATCCTGCTTTCTATCGCAGTCGTCGTCGTCCCTCAAATCATTAGACCCTTGATCACGAATAGTTGCGATAGGCCCCTTGAACCAATGTACACCCCCATAAACGGGGAAATAGTAATAGATAAGCGAAAGGGTCAGGATGCCGCCAAGAACGACGACAGAGTAGTTCATGTCACTCGGCTTCGCCTCGGGCACGGGTGGGAACAAGAGGACTACCGACATCAATATCATCCAGACAACAGCCACGAGGGCCACTGGTTTGCTCTGCGAAATGTATACATTGATCAACCATCAAAGGACACCAAGCGATATATGGAGCACGTACATATGTCTGGAGATAGAATGGACCGGGAGTGAAGACTTTGTCACTCAAATGTCTCGCCGCAATGGGAATCGACAATGAAACATATTGGCCAATCACCGCCAATGTAAACACCGCCCCACTGGCCGCCACGCCCGCTAGGCATATCAACCCAAGAGCCGCGGCAACTATTACTACCGCCCAAACACAGTTGACAGGTGTTCCAGTGTACTTGTTCATCACGTAGAGAACACGGGAGAGAGGTAATGCACCTGTTCGTCAGATGCCGTCAAGCAGCCATAACATGGACATGTCAACCAATGTATTATTGACAGTGGTGCAGCATGGACGCACCATCGCGTGAGAATGCAAACATCTGGCGTGAAGCCGCCGTGAGCTAGGAAAAACTGAGCGAAATGCATACATAGTGTCATGGAATGGACTCACAATGCTCGTGCCCATCATAAACCTAGCCGAACAATGTTATTAGACAGCGGATTGTTATGGGAGAATGTTCTTACTGGACGAGAATAATGAACGACCACACGACCAGTGTCCCAGAACGTCCAAAGCTATTGAAGAAGATCTACAGGTGGATTGGCTCATTGCTTTGTTCGAAGAGTGGAGTGGGAAACATACAGTCGCAACGGGCTGGCCAATGGGGCTATCTATGATGGCTTCCAAATCGGTTCCCATTGAGAAAGCCAGAGCCACATTAATTCCTGCACTCAATGCTGATGAGACGGAACAGATGGCTTCAGGTGAACATTGACTTACCCCAGCCAAGAGCACTCCCTAATCCTGTGGCGCAGATGACTCCCCAAGGCACAGCAACATTCGCGTTTCTAGCTTCTTCGCTGATGTGAACGCTCGAGTCGAAACCACCTGGGAGCGAAGTCAATGTCTCACGGAAGATCATCCTTGGGAACACGACGAACCTACTGCCCACAGAGGTGCGAGGAAACTGAGAATAAACGCGAAACCATTCGGCCATGAAGTCACTGTGTGAGCGTTTATGAAAACTCGTGCTCGTGGGGATGAAAGAATATAATTACCGTTGTCAAAGTGACCGAAAGCATATGCAGGCGTATTCTTGAACTCGGCCGGGGTCGCAGCAGGGAGGCCAGCCATTATGACCGCGCAGAGGCTACGAAGATCGGCCTTAGGAAGTGCACATGATTCACATGAACGAAAATGGCTCCTCACGCAAGGTTGACGACGACATATACGATTTGGAGTCGGGCGATCACTCTCGTAGCTAAGCTGGCCACCAGTCCATGCGTGATCAAAAGGGCGATATATACCCCGCTAATTATAAGCGGCGTCAAACGACTGATTGACACCTGGGTGGAGAGACGGCGCAACGCACTAAAGTTGATAGACGGAGGGTGTGAACTGGAAATTGGAGCCCATGGTGACCGCCGCCATGATTTGCACGCTGCAGCTCCAGTCGACACCCTTGGTAAAACTAAAGCGTGAAGATCAATCCGGGGAACCGTTAAGGAGGACTCACCGCTACGCCACTGACGTAGGCGATCGTATTGGTATCTACCGTAGGTCAGAAACATTGTGCTGAGAACATCAAGACAGTACTCACATCCAACGATCCATGCAAGAAGACGCCGGGACTTTCTCGGAGAGTACTTGAAAGTCCAGTAGTACAGCCCTCCGGAGGTCGGTGCAGATGAGCTCATTTCAGCGACGGCCAAGGCAATGAACATCAGGAAAAAAGAACAGGTAGCCCACTAGATACCAAGTCTTCAACTTCAGTATTTCGATCCCCAGATGCAAGCAGTACGAGGAACTCACACCCCAAACCATAGCCACCGTCCCTCCATGTGGGATCGCGTAAGGTAAGACGGAACTAACGCACAAGACAGCAAAGGCACCGCGTTGGCATTCCCGAAGCTCAAGTACACAGAGCTAGGACGAAACTCACCAAACGGAAGGAACAACCCCAATGATACTAAATCCCAGCCCAAACACCTGAAGTGGGGAAAAGTCACGTTTGAATTCTTGCTTGTACCCTAAACTCGCAAGCAGAGCTTCATCCTGTGAGTCAAATTCAGTACATGCTTCTGAGGAAGAGGAAGCGGACATCGAAGGAAATGGACAACACGGGGGTAAAGAAAAGCAAAGATAACGCTCTCAAGTTCGTTATGTACTCTACGCAGGGGCTTCGGACACCCTCGGTAGCCTCAGCAGATTAGGCCCGAGAAGAGTGCAGGGAGGCTCGAATACGGGAACGACTGATTAGATACTGACTTTCTGATTCACAGATTTCTCTTGTCCCTGATGCAGGCGCGCGTCAGTCAGTCGGCAGACAGAAAGCAGAGAGAGGACGTACGACATATACCGGCTCCATGGCAAGAAGTGAACGTGGGCAAGAAACTCAACCTTGAGAAGCGGAAGCCTGCGACATATAAAGAGAGGAAACAACCGCAAGTCGCCGATAAGATGGACTGGAAGAAGTGTAAGGAAAAACGGTATCAGCAGGTGCTTGTTCCAAATATAAAAAACCATTGGTTCTGAGGAAGATGGCGTTAGCAGGGTCGACACACAAGGCTTACGTTAAGCAAGACCGGGGTAGCACAACAAAGTCTTCGTTCAGATTGCCAGACTGTCTACCTAGCGATATTGCCTACGGAACAGTCGAGAACTTGTACGTAGAGCTCCAGAAGAACGGCCGTTGTGGATGATCTGTAAAGATATCTCAGTTCATTGTCCACGACCGCGTAAAGCCGCTATATGGAACTCACAAATTTGGTCGACACCCCACTCAGGCGTATTAATAGCATCAAGATAACCCTCTTGCTCGATAGCCACCGCAGACCACTTGCTGTAGTTCAAAGACGGACCGCCGTGTACGAGCTTGCGAGGCGTGTTCATCCAAAACGAGGTGTAGACTTGGGTCGCAGGCTGATTAGTAGAGATGTCCACCCTGATACGAACAGTGATTAGGAAGGCGGAGAAGGGGGACAAGCTAGCATGGACGTACTTGATACCAGAAAGGTCGCTCCAAAGGGAGGTACCAACTCTGCTACTTTCATCTCTGTCATAGACCCAAGCATGGTCGTATCCTTGACAAGCTAGCGGGGAACGAGGAAAAAGGAGATGAGGAAGAGTGTGTGTTTGAAGATTAGAAAGGTACACACATGGGTCACCGCAAAGTCCAAGGGTCTGGTCCCAGCGAGCACCGATTGCCTGCTGTGTTCTGAAGTCAAACGGAGTATTGGTGACGTTGATGAATTCTCCGGTGGGGAGCGAGAAGCTATCTAAAGCTATAACGCGGGAAGCATCAACCGCGAGGTGATGGTTTAAAATATCGCTGGAACCATCTTGGAACGCATCCAAGTTCCTGAAAAAGGGCGGAAATCGATGAGCTGGAAGGTTGGATGGAATGCAGCGACGAACGTACCAGTAAATGTGCTGAGTGAGCATGATGGGGGTTCTCTTCGTAGCCGTAGCAGAAACAGTGGTCTTCAAAGTGCCGCCATTTGACACTTTGTGGGTTGCCTAATGGATTTGTGAGGAATAATCAAAACGAAGGCGACGAAAAAAGCGCACAAACGCGGTGACAATGCCCGGAAATCCTTCATCGGCATTATCAACATGCTTGTACGTGACGCTCGTTCGGCTCTTGGAGACAATGGTCCAGTTTCGACGGTCCCATCCGAAGATTCCGCCGTGGAGGGTGACTTGACCTAAGCATCAGGAAGCATGAGACGAGAAGGAGGAAATCGGGGACAAGATCAAGCTTACCACCGTGGTCGTTTGTGGGGATGTGGAAGGCATTTGGGTCGTCAGGTGAAGGGCTCTTCGTGATGGGGATAGTAAACGTTCCTAATGGGACGGTGTCATGAGTATGATATATATAAAGGCAATATACGCGCGTGCGCACCATTTCTGATTCGGTTAGCATAACTATAAGAAGCAGCCGCGTCAGACGCGAGGCCATCAAGAACCGGGCACCACTCACCGCCCGACGATGGGGTTGAAGACGGGATGAGCGGGGTCCGTGAGGAGCTTTGACTACATCTCATTGAATACAGGAAGTCATCGGATACGAGGTTGAATAACGTACGTTGTCGTCGTAGCCCAAAATCACGTCCCTAGGCTTTCCTTTCCTATCCTTAACCCACAGCTCTGTCATCGTAGCCCCAAACGAGACAAACTTCGCCGTGATCGATCCGTCCAGGGCTGAAAGAACGGTCTCATCGAAGGGCTACGAAGCTAGTCAGCACCAGCAAGTATGGGGGACAGAATATGGCTAAGACGCACGTATTCTGCTGCTCGCGCGAGCACAAGAGGCAACAACAAGCCTAGAAGGAAGAGAGCGCGGACCATTGCTAGAATTGGGCCAATTAGGGTCTGGCAAAGGCAAGAGGTCGACATCGTCTCCCAGCGAAGCCTTATATACGCTAGCATGCTCTGACTTCAGGTCGTAATTATCCGAGTTTTCCAGACGCAAGGAGATATAATCCGGAGTAATGAGATGAAGGAGCACATGAACAGTCTCATTGATGACTTCTGCATACAAGAAAGGCAATTAAGTCACCACGAGAATTAAGGATCAATAGTTTGTGCATTGCGACTTACCCGACGGCGTGAAATGGAGTGCAATGACCGTATTTCATCGCGCCCGCTGGGTTGTTCCTCGCATCCTTGACTTGACACAGCCAAAACAAGCTCGCAGCATCATTTGGGTGGGCTGAGCGAGAGCATTAGTTGGAGATCAGCGCCATAAGGAAAGCATGTTGCGAACATACCGGGTAATTTCGCGCGTATATCTCCGAGTGTGGGGCAAACGGCACAAGCTCGGTGATGCTGGGGTTCGATTTAAAGCTTCATTAATGGCAGAGGATAGCCGTACTCGTGGTTGTGGGCCACCACAAAGCGTGGCGTTTACGGGCCCGCTTAAAGAAGGCTTGTAACTGTCTGGCCTCAAGGACAAGGGAATTAGTAGACAGTTAACAGCTGCGGGGAGAAGAAAAGAAGAAAGAAGGGGAAGGGCACAGCGGGGGTAGAAAGTCTGTATATATGGTGCAAAGATGCATCGCACGAAGTTCGCAAAGTCCGTAGAGTCTGAGTCCGCAATGTGGGTAAATAGTAAAAACTTACGATTGAAGGTTTTGAGAAGGGATTTGTGACATAGGGATGAACTATAAAGACAACGGAGTCAGCATGCAGATACGAGTAGGAGGAGAGGAAACGCACAACATGCGGACTTTGTCTTCTTCACCTTCAGGGAAGCTTCGCAACCTCCTTGAACACTGCCTTAATGTTGACTAGGACTATCCATCAACCCAGTTGAACGTGGCAACATATCCTTCTTCCTTGCTCCCGCACTTGCACTCCAGCCTGATGTACTCGATGCATTGAAGCCTCAGTGTCTGGTGAGAACGCACATATAGCTAGGAAAGCGAGATGTGTGTTAACACGACCGTTCGCGTGGGCAGCAAGGTGACTCACCATCTAGGTTCGCTGTCCGAAACATGTACCAGCCTCTTCATCGTCAGCGCGTTGACCAGGGTTTAACTTGGCCACCAATTGGGAAGAGGAGAGGAACGTTGTGGAGACCATACTCTGCCTCTACAAGCATCATATCAGAGCTCCGCGATGCGACGCGTACCACTGTAATGGTCTCGTACTTTTGATGGTCCGCAACGCCCACAATTGCCAGCAGCGATGTGCAAAACGACAATTCCAATGGTTCCCGTCACGCTATCATCTAGCAGCAAAAAAAAACCGCTTCAGCTCAGGAAAGATACGCAATGGGAGGATCGAAGATGGTCGATGGACTCTAGAGTCTGTGACAGTTATGGAGCGAAGGGTCACAGAATTTACCACGTGCGTGCACAGGGGTGCGGGGTTCAGGAGTCGAATCGGTTTGCCTTCAAGCTTCAACCTCACGACGTGAGTAACTCTAGCCTACGTCTGCAAGTGGACCGTGTACTCATCCCTTCTCGAATGTCCTCAATAATTCAATTTTTGAAGCGGAACGTAAAGCTAGTACTTAAACGCCTGAACGTTGAACGTTTGAACGCCTGAACGCCTGAGCATCCAGAAGCCTCGGTCCCACAGTCGTAGGTACTGCATTTACGCTTCTTTGATACCCACAGCTCATCTATACCTCACTGTGTATGGCTCGCTGGTGCCTCGAAATAGGACGTAAGCCGCGGCAGTCCAGGAGTCGGTGTTTTTGATTTCAGGAATCTTGGGCCGGGCTCCGACTCGAGATCTAAGCTAGCTAAGATCCAACCAACATCACCACTTTTAAGTTCCCAACCGTCTCTTGAGACTTGTGTCTATCATGGTGCGTCTATTCATTTAGAACTTGTTTATTTTACTCTCATTGATAACCTTCTTCAAAATCCATACAGCCTTACGCTGCCGACATTGCTGGACAGCAAATCATCGATAAAGAAATCGCAGAACACGAGGCTGCTATCTATCGTCTCAGACAACGTCGCAATGCCCTCAGCGCCATTCATAATGTCCCAATCGACGTCTTGTCTCTGATTTTTACGGCCTACAAGACACTCACAGTCTGTGACGAGCGTGGAGCATGGCTAAACATCATGTCCGTATGTCATTATTGGCGCGACATCATCTATGATACCCCCGAATTCTGGTGTTCCATCTCCTCAGATGATGATGCCGTCGTCGACCAAATGCTAGAAAGGTCGAGGGGTAGGCCTCTTCATCTCTTCTACGCTATACACGAGACGTTCGTCCAAGAATTCTGGAAACACCACTGGCCTACCATCCAGAGAGTGGTTCCACCCCACAGCGAGAGGATATCTTCAATTTCCTTTCAGGCGTTTACGTCTTTCGGACGATTCTTTGCAGAGCTCTTCTACTATATGAAAACCTGTCCCAACGGTCTACCCTCTCTGCGTGAGATCCAGTTGGAACGCATCCTAGGCCAACCCGGTAGCATGCATGAACCATTTCTTTCCCCAGATCTGCCCTTCAATAGTATGCCATCTCTCAATTCTCTCCGCCTCGAGCAAATTTATATGAACCAGTTCATCCCCCCGGTTGAATCACTAACAAACCTCGTTGTCAACACTCCAGATGGATTATCCCTCCACTGGGTTATCACCGTGCTTCACCAGGTGAAAAACATCGAGCACGTTCAGCTAGGAAAGGTTCTCCCCTCTCCGCCTCACGAGTTCGGGGTTATCTCCAAGTACCACGCTCCACTTTCAGTGACTCTTCCACATCTGCAGTATCTAGAAATTCGGGGTATCGACCTCACGGTCGCCCGAACATTTCATTTTATGACGGTCGCCGGCTCCGCTCGTGCGACTGTGATGTTGAACTTAACTCCCAGGATAGCAGACACGGAGGTCACCCGTAATCTGGGATGCCTCACTCCACTCCTCTCACAACTTACGTCCGCTCGAACCATCGGGAGAGTTACCACTCGCATGCAGAACGCTTTAAAACAGTGTTCCCTCGTACTCTATTCACCGGACGAAATTTCTCCTTTCCTGGACCTTTTGATTCCCTTCGAAATCGCCGAGCTCCCCAAGTATACATACACCAATTGGATTTCGGCGTCCCTTTCACTCTCTACCGTCTCTGATCTTACTATCCAAGACGATACCGCCCATGATACCAGCGCAGTATCGTGGTCGAACTATCTGACTTCGTTCACCAGTCTTAAGACCCTCACACTCGTAGACGTCCCGCTAGACGACATTCCAGTTATCCTCTGCTCGTCCACGTCCACACCGAATACCACAGAGCTCGAGGTAATCACCTTGACGTCTATCCACTCGCCACTTCTAGAGTTACCACTGCTCATCGACTGCCTCAAGAAGCGACGCGAGCATGGGTACCCCATTGACAGGTTGGTGATAAAGAACTGTTCTATTCAGAGGGACTTGGTAGATACTCTTCGGGAACATGCCTCGGTTGTCTGGGATGGCGTCGAAGAGGTGGAGGCTTGGGATTGGTGGGCGCACGAACCGAATTTCTTGTACGCACAGAATGTCGTTTGACTGTGTAATACCTCACTGTATAAGTATCATCTAGCTATTTCTGCACCAGTGATCCGCATCTCATCAGCAGTCCAGTTGAAGATATACCTGAGTCCCCTTGATCACGTCAACAAGGTTTCGCGCGACTGGAAGCCTGAGCTTGAGCTCAAGCGGTCACTTCAATACGCCGGACCGTCAACTTGCCTCTTGTGCCTATGCATTGTGTGGTCGCCGCTGGACACTAGATAATACATCCGTTCAGCGGTACGAACACAGTGGGTTGGTTAAAAGCCGCTGATGCATGTTCGTCCTACGGTAAGTATGTCTGTAGGTGATGTATCCAAAGTCAAATATAGCCCAAAGTCTCAGCGACATCTCTCACAAGCGCACTCGAATCCCCAGGCATTCTTCAGCAACGTCCTACGCTCTTCCGTAGTCAGGGTATCCTCGTCACCACCCAAATACGATATCCTGAGCTCGGTTCCAACAGGAAGCTCCCGTGAGGCGTGAAAGACCCACGTCCTACCAACTCTTTTCTTGGAGACGTTCGGGCTGCAGCTGTGGTTGAAGTAGCTGGCTCCCGGCCAAACCCCGTAACCGAAAAACTCTGACCCGTTGTCCTCCAGGGAGCGAATCCCAAAGCTGTTGTGCACCTCATGAGCTTCGATGGTGCGTAAAGTCTCGGGTGTGACGAGGGGCAGGAGAACCTCAGGTAAGATGGCAACGAGATGGAGATAGGAATTGACATGGCTTTGAAGGGACCTAAAGCTGAGGTACGGACGGCTCTCCTCGGCAAGGTCTAATATGGAAGACCACAGAAGCGGAGTGCTGTATCTGGTCAGGATTGTGTGCAGTTGGAATCCGATGATGTCCACCGATCGCGGGTCGGCAACAACAAGAGCTCGCTGAAAGGTTGTACGGTCTTTCTTGGTTGTCGTAGGACTCGGGAAGCGGGCTCTGAGGATCGAAGCCGCCTTCTCTTCGGCATCCTTCCACGCACCCTCGATGACACACAACGTCGGCCGCGTTTGGTCTGCCGTTTCATCGCGATCTTCGTTCTTCTTGGTCTTTAATAGCTTCTCAACACTAGCCCATCCTTCCAATCCCACACCGTCCAGTCGCATTCCCCAACTTCCCTCGCATTCTCTTGAACAGAACGCGAAGCCATGAACCATGTCTCGTATCTTGAGCTTCTTGCCACGGTCGTACGCGAAGCACTCCCAGCAGACCTCGCCCCGATACTCGCGCAGTAGCACATGGGTCGCTAGATCATCAGCGACATGGATGATCGCCCCCGCCGAGATGACTTGCGTTGCAAAGGCACCCCTACCTGCGCTGGGGGTTTCTTTGACCGCGAAAACGGGGGACAGTGGTGAGCCCATGGTGAGGGCAGCCAGCCAGGATCAGCTGCGATGGATGTTGGATATGCTTTGACGAAAATGACAAACACAAAAGCTAGTGTTGTTTGTGTGCCTTTGGTCTGAGATATGGCGGCCGCAAGAGAGTCGTGTAACTTGTGCTCGTGGGTCGGAGAGGGAAGGGACGATAAACGAAAGTGCTATGACTGCCGTTTTACGCGGAAACCGCGGCTGACGACCTTTTGGTCTCCAGTGTGCTCTGGGTGCGGTTGCTTTTTTACGGACCGATGTCTGTTTTCTTCCTCTCATATCATGACCATCCCTCAAAGCCGCGACCTAGATCACGACCCTTCCATTCTCGCTTTCGTGTCAACGCGTGCATTTCCAGCCCCTTCACTGAAGTTAACGCTCGAGTCGAAACCGCCTGGGAGCGATGTCAATCTCACATGCCTAAAGGAAGTCGGCAAACGCAACGAACCTATGGCCTACAGAGGTGCGAGAAAGCTGAGAACAGCTTCGCAGCGGCATGAGGACTGCTCAGTCATCTCAAATGTGGGGCAAACAGCTCCATCCCAGTGACGAGTGACATATATTCAAGCTCTAGCTTGGATGCAATTGAGACGTAACGATTTACAGCTCGCGGATGTCGATGAATGAGACTTTGCGAGCGTCGTCCCATCCACCAAAGAAGCAATTTGATGAGCTTGTTTGAATACTGGAGATTGAGGATTGAGTCGTCGTGAGGCAGTGAACGAGGTTGGGAACTCACTTGGTCCCAGCGTTTTTCCAAAGTGTTTTTGATCCCAAAAAATGAAATCGACGGAATCCACTTTGTGAGACGCTAGACGGATAGCCCATGTGCATGCCAATGCATGATGCATAAGCAGTAGTGTGAGAGGAAAGATGGCAATAATGAACGGGAGGTTAGGGTGGGCACAACCGAAGTTGGACACTCTGCTGCGCGCCATCCATAACGTCCCCAACGAAGTGTTGCCCTAGTTGGCTGGGATGGCGTTGAACGTTAAACTTACTTTGAATCTTGTTTGTCACACCGCGGGCAAAGCAAATGTCACTTCAACTTCGAGTGACATAAGGTCACCTCGTCTGCCCTTTGAAAACCACCCTTTGTTGTCGATGACTCACTTTGGCTTACTAAACGAAAGGTGCTCTATCCACATGAGACTGTGTGCTGCATGCCAACTCCACGCCAACAGACTGGTTGCAAAGCCGAAGCCGTCGTCGTTTGTATACCCTCCCTTATATATATCATATATATAGGAGGTGCCAACACAACGATGAATGCAGAGTTTATAATCTAGGCGATTCATCGTTGCACGTGCAAAATCAGGCTCTTTGTCCAAAGGAGAGAAGATGGACGCGGCGAGATTGATGAGCTAATTCCCAGCTGGTCATCAAACAAAGCAAAGCAGGCGAGGTGACCTTATGTCACTTGAAGTTGAGGTGACATTTGCTTTGCCCGCGGTGTCAGACTCAGATTGAAGAGGTCCTCCTTCCTCACGTGACGACTTCGCGTCCACGAAATTGGCGCCGCCGCCAAGCTTGAACTGAACCTCCCATGCCGCCAATCTTAGGCTCCGTCTTCTCGACATGCTCCCTAGATCGTGATCATATAAATGCTTTCGTGTGCAACGCGTGGTCGAATTGCAACACATCAGCATCACTGTTGGCGCTGAGCGCGAGCGCTGATCCAGCAAGTGAACGTGAACTCGCGACCCCAGCCACGCTTTTCATGCCGTTCTGGACTTTGTGCAAGCTCACAGTGCTCTTCTACGGCTTCAGACCGCCATCGTCGCTCATCCTTCCCGCCATCGTCGCTCTCATCGTTTGAGGCGCTTTTCCCGATAGCCTGGGCTGTGGTCAGGAGGTAAATGATCATCATGCTGTCTAAGCGACATCGTTGGGCAACGACTTGTCTGATGCATTGCGTGACGGGATCAGGATTAGAAGACATGGCCACCGACACGGTATGTAGTATCAACCGTATCCTCTAATATCGAAACTCTGATACCCGTTGCTCATGAAGCCCAAAAAAGCCTGCCTCAAGACGCGGCACATGGGAGCATTACCCAAGTATAGCAGGCTCTCTGCCCAGCCCAACGTCGATACCGACCAAACCGTTAGTCTACCTCGGTTTGTCAACAAGGAAACATGATATCTGTCAAGGCTCGAACTCAAAGTATTCAACGATGATTCCACGGTCTTGATGCGACTAGGGTACTATAAGGATGCTCCTCCCATTGAGTTCATTCCATCGATTTCGCTCTTGCTCATCCCGGCTACACCATGACCACATCTAAGTCCCACATACAACCTACTTTATTGACCCCAGTCTTCTTTGGTACCTTCGCGATGACTACGTAAATGTCGGTCTTTCACATCCGCACTCAGCCTACTAAACCCCTCCCGTTCACCAGGCTTTTCGGTGCCACAACTCTTAAAGCTCATCGGTATTTTGTCCGACACAAAAGTGACTCTCGTATCGAGAAATGCTTCGTGCGTCCTCCGTGTCTTTCCATTTGTTCGATCGACGCTGAAAGTTCTCTTCAGGTCATAATCACTTGGTACTTACCTCATAAACTCTCAACCGAAAGTTTGTGCTAAGTCATCAAAGGCTTCTTCTGACCGCGCATTTGGGCGTATCGCTGTTTATTTCTTACTCTCAACTGGTTTCTGCCTGGAGTAACCCATTCCGCCTAGTTGATCGCGGTCTCATAAGGTTAGTAAGGTCATTTGCCCATGACTGACTGCGCTTGAGATAACCTCATATCTAGGGCAATCGGCGGCCAAGCCGACATTCTTGTCAGTAGACTCTCAAATGATTCCTTCCACCAGATTCGTGACCCATCAACTTACAGGTCATCACACTTACTTATGTTCATTCGTGGGTTCAATATGCTCCTCTCCCACACAAAGTCTTCTCACTTCGTCACTGGAAGACTCTATGGTTTCATGGCGTGGCGGTGTGCGTAACCCTTCGTCCTCAGGCCCTCGCTATATCTGAGATTTCGCAGTGAGCTGTCACGCGCACTATTCCGTCACATACATCGTTGTGAGTAGAAACCTTGCGTCGCGCTGTCCATACCTCATCTACTTAATCTCTAGCTTTTTGTCACTCTTGTTGGTCATGGTAAACCTTCTCCAATCGCGTCAAAACCAGAACATGTGCTGACTATGGCGATCTCCAGGCATCGGAATCTGTAAGAAACCATCCTCGACAAGTCTGTTCATTATCTGACCTGGTCCACGTAGTCACAATTGTGGAAGCGTAGGCTTATCGTTCACTTCATCGGCATCTAGTTATACTCATCTATGAACGTTGTAGGCATAAGATTCTAGCTCAACCAAGCTTGGTAGATGTTGCTCTCCATTTCACCCAACTTTTTGGCGTGAGTGTCTGAAAATCTGCCCTATTTCCCTCATGTTGAAACGACGATTAAGCCAACTGTCGTCCGGCCAAGCTATGGCTCCGCTGCGATCGTTGACATAGTTCTGGCATTTTTCCTTTGCCTAATACTCTACAAGAGCCGTATCGAATTTCCGGTGTGCGTCGTAAAAACCTCACCCACCTCTTTTCGATGACATCAACTTTTGGCAGGTCAACATCAAAATTCTCAGCCCTCGTGCACTATATTCTTGCGTCTGGGCTCCTTGTTGGGTAAGTGGTTCATTACTCTCACCACGCACCAATTACTTATTGACCCCCTAGCGTCCTCCAACTCGTCGCTTTTATTGTGGTGAGGCCCCAGATGAGCTTACCAGATCGCCTTTTTCACCAGTTCCACAGTCCATGGTTGAACCTGATAGTTACCTCTTCTTTGCGATCTCACTCAACCTTCCCAGTGGTGCGTACCTGAGTCCCCGCTTCCGCACGGGATCGTCTGCTAATTCTCTCGACCATAGTCCACGCTATCTCGTATCTTTCACTGTGAGCGCCCTCGTTCCAGTTTTACCCACTGACTTACACGCTTCTTGGTAGGCTCGACGCTAGGAAAAACTTCCGCCATGGTATCCGATGCACGAAGGCACCTAACATGCCCTTTACGGTCCATATCCACACACTCACCTCGGTGAATACTTCGCGAGCTTCGAGCAGGCAGGACGACTTGAAAGAAAAGGCCGCGAACCGGAGTGATCAGGCTTCGTTCGCAAGTTCTGAGGGTACCGTTATTGAGATGTAACCTCGAGAATACGCTTACAACACGCTCTCTGTCGTCGTGCTCTCTTCTTCTCTTGCATGCGCTCGCTCTCGCCTTAGGAACTGAGCAACACCGTCACGTCGTGACCGTCACCGCAATCTGCGCGTCCGCTCGTAGGAGAAGACACTAACTTCGCGCAGTATCTAACCCAATAGGTTCATTATAATAACCAAAGCCAGTATTTTGTCTCTAGGCATCGAGTCGTCCATCACAGAAGACTACTAAGGATTGGACATCTGGACACCCGAATCCCACCTGCTTCAGCAGGTTGTCTCCTGACGGACAAGGAGCTCCTCCTGGTTGCGACGGAAATTGCCGATGCTTCCATCTCCAATCACTCACAGCGCATCCCTTCATGGGACAAGAATTTTACCAGTCCGCACGAAAGGAAAATTTGCGATGAACGACCAGTCCTGGCAAAGGAACGAGCCGATCGACCCACTTGTGCCGCTGTGTGCCACAGGTGACGAGGGATTTCTCTTGGGATTATGGGTGTGTTCGGGCAAACTGGATGGAGGGAAAGCGTGGACCACGGGTTAGTTGAATACCAGGCGAACTTAGGTGGCGTAATGTCTCCCCCTCTGCGCTCAATCGAACCACTCATTAACTAAGCCTCCCTCAGAGCTCGTTAGTTGCGTGCCTTGACGCTTGGCTCTCCGAACTACCAAGGGCTTCCGTCCTCGTCCTCCACCATCCGATTAATACCACGGTTAGCTGACTCGTAGTACCATCCGTCCTAGACGCACCGTCAATCCAGTATTGATCTTACGTTGAATAGCCCACCCCGTGCTGTTTCAAATAGAATGGGCTACGGCCCACAGACGAGATCGCACCGTCGCTGAGCTCTCCAATTCACAACAGACGATGGGTCTGCGTCTTATAATGGGCACTCGTTTTAAGGCAAACGAATCACGGTATGTCGCATCAACTCTGGAGTTATCATGTCAGTTTCCTGATCTCCGTTACCTGCATACTCTTTTCTCATGATGGGATTGACATAATTCATATAGCTTGTGTTGATCTCAACGATGCTTCCATATTGATGTGATCGTCGGCCCAACTCATTTGTTCGTCAACAGGGAGACATGATACCTCACACCGATTCCGCTAACCGACCTCTTGTGAGAGCTCTTCACGATGTAATGGTGCCGGTGATGTTCGTGCATGTCCCTGTTATAAGACACTGGTTCTCACATCTAAGCCCATTTCATCTCTGTCCCCTCCCTCGCCGCGCGATGGCCACACTATTAGAAGGTTTACAGTCGACTCTTGTGGCCCCAGTTTTCTTTGGGACGTTCGCAATGACTTCGTATGTGCCGGAAGCTAATACCGCTGAATCTTACTCGCCCTCACCTTTATCACAACAGGCTGTTCGGCGTCACGACCCTCAAAGCTCATCAATACTTTCTTCGCCACAGGCATGATTCGCGCTCAGAGAAAGCTTTCGTGTGTTCACAATCCCCATGTCTATGATTGATGTTGACGCTGATAATTCTAAGCAGGTCGTGGTCACCTGGTACCTCAGAATCACTCGCTCGGAGATTCAAACTCAAACGTTTGAAGGTTTCTCCTTGCTGCGCATCTCGGTGTATCGCTCTTCATTTCTTACTTTCAAATGGTATATTCTTGGAATAACCCCCTTCGTCTGCTTGATCGAGGCCTGCTTAGGTTCGACTATGTCCTTTTCATCATCTCTGCGTCCTGACTAGCTTAACGTTCACCTTCACTGCGACCACAGGGCCATCGCCGTTCAAGTTGACCTTGTAGTCAGTTGTTTCTCTGCCTCAACACTTTGACATTGACCGTTCTACAGATCATTGTTCTCATATTCATCCACTCGTGAGTCTCGATTCCATATTCCCCGATGTGTCTTTCATTTCATTTCTTCGCTCCAAAATGAAGACTTTACGGCTATATGGCATGGAAATGTGCGTGTCTCTTTATATGATGGATATTCTTATCTCAAAAAGATCGTAGTGAGTTGTCATGCGCACTATTCTGTAACCTACCTCGTTGTGCGTACATGCATTATCGGATAATACTATCCGTGCTCATGATCTCACTGTAGCTTTTCGTCACCCTGATTGGTCATGGTGGGCACATCGTTGCACTTGCTTCATCGTATACAACTGACATCAACCTTCCGCTTCATAAGGCATCGGAATTTGTGGGTTCTGCTATTTCTCACATTGCTCGCAATGCTCAATGGTCCTTTTAGTCTCAATTGTGGAAGCGTGCGTTTCCAAAGCAGACACCGTCGGGTAATGCATTTATTCATCAGTGCCGCAGCCACAAGCTTCTCGCCCACGGAGATTTACTCAAGATTTTCCAGAGCTTCGGTCAAGCTTTTGGTGTCAGTATTCAACAATCTCATCCATTTTATTCCCACTTAACGCTACCACGGATTAGCCAACCATCATCCAGCCCAGTTATGCCTCATCCGCCATTGTCGACCTTGTTCTTGCTGGATTCCTTTGTCTCATCCTCTACAAGAGCCGCGTTGAATTTCCAGTGTACGTTGCAAGCCGTAGCTTCGCTCTCTATTATCTTACTTACCTAATTTCTTGTCCATACTCTAGGTCGGCTTCAAAACTCTCAGCCATTGGTCATTATGTCCTTGCATCCGGACTTCTCGTTGGGTAGCTTGTTTCAGTTTTTAGACTTGTTTCTCGGATGCTCATAAAAATAGGATCCTCCAGTTGGTCGCGTTCATCACGGTGAGACCCTGGGTATAACAGCGAGGGAGTTGTATTAAACGCTCGCAGGCCGTAGCCACCCCCGAAAATTACCTCTTCTATGCGATCGCGCTCACTCTTCCAAGCGGTAAGTCATCCTCATGTACTTTATTTCCCGTCGCTTAACGCAGTACTTCCTAGTCCATGCTTTATCATATCTGTCGCTGTGAGCTATCCCCCCATCCCAGGATCCCGCTGATTCACATCATACATTGATAGGCTCGACGCTAGGAAAGAATTCCGACATGGTATCCGGTGCGCAACGGCGCCGAACATGCCGTTTACCATTCATATCCACACGCTGACAGCTGTGAATACTGCGCGGGTTTCAGCGGGCCCTAACGATGAGAAACACAGCGCCGGCAACAAGAATGATCAGTCGTCCCTGAGCTTGCCGAGCACCGTTATTGAAATGTAGCGGTCTCCTAGGTTCTGTTCTGACGTCCAAGCTCTTCCCTATATTTATCTGTCTTACGGATGCTGTCCCATTGCTGGAGCTAGTCTTGAATCCAACGGTCAACTTACTTTTGAACGCCGTTACATCTGCACATCTAATACATATCCCTAACTCCTATGTCTAGCTCCTTTCTCAGAGCTTGAGAATTTGGTCGAATTTTCAGCGTAACGAATTTTTTACTTCCTCGATTCTATGGAACTTTCACTAGGTCAAGCTTCAGTTGGATTCAAGTCGGATCGAAGTCGGATTTTCTTTCTGTCACTATCAAATTGCCTGACATGCAAGTTCGGCGCCAAGACAAACGCCTGCGCATGGCTCTCTGCTCCCTCCCTGAAGAGATCCTTATCCAAATCTTCGAACATCTCCCAGTCGAGGACCTGTTCAATATCAACACTGTGAGCTCTTCACGTTCAGTCCTTGATGAGTATTGTCTCCTAATCTTAGGGTGGGAAGACATGTAAAGCCCTCAATTCCATCTGCTCGAGCGACACGCTCTGGCGTACTGTCTCGGCGAAGGCGCCGCTAGATATTCCTGTGGGAAGGAGCACCTTTGATTTAAAGGCTGGAGAACTCCGAAAACTCCACACGAAGGCAGCAAAGTTGGCCAAATTCTGGACAAACGACGTGTTCACCATCACACATGTCCTAGATATCCCGGTGGACGACTGGATACACCATGCTCAATTCATCAGCTCGAAATTCCTCCTTACGTCTCGTCCAACTGAGGAAGACGGCGAATACAAGACCATTCTGGACATCTGGTCCCTAGTCGACCGGAACCCTCGTTCTGTCCTGCAAATCGTCACCGATCGTCTGTTTTACAAAGGAATCGCGGCGGTGTGGCAGACATACAGCGAGACGCTGATGCTCGCAGTACTTACTAGCCAGTGGTGCGCCGCTTCGTGATTGAGTATACCACAGAAACTGATTTACCCGTCGCGCGTAGCGATATCTGCGTGTACACAGTTTCCCGGTGTCCAGCCACAGAAGTGTGGAGTTCGGAGCGAATATGGGGCCCGAACCAGCCATTCGTAGCGACGCCTGCCCGGGAAAAGGTCTGCGAAATCCGTGCTATGCAACACATCGTGGCGACGTTTACCAGGGACGAAGAGGACAGAGTCTGGTTCTTCAACTCGATAACGAAGCAGACGTTTTACACCCAAGTGCCGCAGTACAATGTAAGTCAATTATTCACTCTATAGATCACACTGATAACAACGAAGACAGCGTTCCCAAAGCCCTGTCGTTACGCTGAGTCATGACATGACTTACTTCGTCCTGACCTTCTCCCGGTACACACCAAACCACCCTCATCCGGAACAATCTATCCAAGCGTTCAGCATTCCCGCGGAAGTCTGTAGTAAGGAAGCTCAGAATCACTCGACCCCGAAACCATTCGACAGCACCGCTTTTGCATGCTATACTTCCCCTGGGTTTACTCCCGATGACCTTACATTCCAACAACTCCCCTACGAAGTCGGACTAGATATGTACGATACTCTGTACCTCTATCAACCTCACGCGACCGACGCTCGAGCTTTCATAGCCACATTCGACATCCGACCAGCTGAAATCACGCAAGTTTCCAGCCAGATCATCAAGCCTCGAATATCTGCTAATGCGTATATCATCACCGCTATCGCTCGTCATAGCGTTGGTCTGTTTGCTGCGAATGTCAACGGTTCGATCAAAGCTTTCAAGTTCACGCACTTGGTGGATGGAGGGGCGATTGCAAGGCTACCCGCGGAGAAGATTAGCTCGAGGCCCACCCATGCACTTCATATATTCGCGTACAGTGACACTGGTGGGCGAATCTGTCTCTTGTCGATGGAGAATAGCTGTGGCATGGTTTCCAGAAGGTTGATGGTGGTTGATACGATTTGACGTTGCTGGTTGATTGCTGGTCACCCGTGACCCGTTCTGAGTGGCTAGAACACTCTCGTATTGGAAGTTTCATACCATTGTAAATGCCCTGTTTGTAATGGGAGGTACCTAATATTTTGGGGGAGGTATAGTATTATCAATGGAGGTGGCGTCAACTTGCGGCGGGAAAAGGGTCTTGAATAAGGGGCCCAGACGATACAGACGATCGATCGCTCCGAGTCACACTTTCGATACTGCGCTCAAACTTGGACTCCACTTCCAATGGGCCAATACCTTATTTTGTGCGTACTTTCCACCTTTCCTTCTGGGATATACTAAGCTCGCCTAACCCCCCAGTATCAATTGCGACCTTCAAGTTTCGTCTCATCATCTCGGCAAGTTAGGAGAGTGGAGTGATGATGACAAGGGTCTCTCTCAGACTATCGTTGCACATTACATTCAACCATTCTCATCTCTCATCGAAGAAAATGAATGCTTGAGGTGCCTTCCTTTCGTCTCTTTGTCTAGATCCCGTCCTGATTTGGTCTCCTACCCTCAGGTGTGCCAGAGTCACTTGTGCTGGCGACTTGGGCGCGTTCAGGAAGCTCCCCGTTGAGTTAATCAGGTCTATCGCACAAGAAATGACTTATCATGGCTCAATCGGGCTTGGAATCACGAATTCACAGCTGCTTTCCATTGTCTATCCAATCATCGCCATGAAGACGCAGGCGTGGTGGAGTACATTCTCCTGGGCCCATTGTAGGATCATCTATCTCGGCAGTGAATGCAAGGACCCCCTACCGCCCACATGTCTTCCTGACAACTTGAAAAAACGCTTGGAAAATGGGGCCGACGAACTTGACTTGGGTGATTCCTATTCCGACGAGGAGGACGATGAGGAGAGACATAAAAACCTCACTGAGACTGACCGCCTCTTTTGCCTTGGGAGTTCCAATGCCTTCAAGCACGCTCACATGACATGGCCAAGCGCGGGTTTGGAATGGCATGAATATGTAAGGATACCATCCTTACCCCTGCTTTCTCCTAGATCACATGACATCTTATTTATCTTTTCGGACACTGCTTTTGTCGTCGCTAGTCGTTCTTTCTTTTGTACCATCACCATCGCGCTCCCCCCAATATACCGTGGTCCTATCACCGTGCTTCGTGTGACCTCGCGTTCCTCAGTGTTGTCGTCGCTGGCCCCGACTTCATTACAGAATATGCCTACTTCAGTTCTCAGGAGCGGCAACAGTACATCCTGCTACGCCATATAAATCAGCCACCGGCGATTGGGGACCACGTACTCATCAACGAAACGAAGAAGGAGTTCATCAAAGAAGGTCATGGTGTCGTTTTCAAGTGGGCTCTTCTCCCCCTGATGATATTTGCGGGGGATGAGCAGGTCAAAACAGTAGGAATCAATCCTCACGGACCGTGGGCTGGCGACCGCATAGCGATAATATCTAGCGAAGACTTCGCTGCTCGGATGGATGACCAGTGGAAAGATGCGATTGCGACGGGATTGAAGGCTCAACAAGACTGGGTCAAATTTATCAAGAAGTATAATGATTGTGACATAGATATTTACAAGGATTAAGATGTGCGTTTTAGAGTAGCAGCCATGGAAATCCAGTTTGGAAGGATCAAGAGTAGGGTAGCACAAATGTTATGCATGATGTCTCGCAAAACGATGAGTCCATAGTCTTAGGGGCTCTCATAGGGTCTCCGGAATTTACCGACGCCGCCTTCCACGTCGACTTGCTTTCAAGCTGTTTTGGATTTCAAATTTCAACATTGAACTACGGAACTTGAGACACGATTATGGCCGCCTACACCACCAACGGGCCGACACATGGGCGCCAGGTTTATCCCGCACCTCGGCCACATGACCTCGGTAGCTGTGAAATGGTCTCATATCAGCTGGCCTCCATGTAACATCGCCTATGGCCACACCATGGCTCCAGGTCGAGCTGGCCGACAGGTGTTGCAACAGATATATGCCACCTTTGATTGCCTTTGATGAGAGCCTGTACTTTATTTAGCGCAGCTAATATCCAGCATTCCAGGCAGGCAGATACTAGTCGCGCTTATTGCGTTGGATAAATGGAATAATTATTTTTATTGAAAAGGATGAAGCAATATGTACATGGGCAGCGAGACTAAATAAGTAATAATGAACACGACCTCGACAACCCAGCACCACCACAGTCCCACTGATATCCTGCTACCGCAAGCTGTAAGGATCCTTCCGGCTAGAACATCATAAATGGTCAGTAACAACGATGCGGGAATGTAAGGGATGGGAACGGCTACCGATAACATCATCATATCAAACCCACTGTCCTGTGCTCATCTGTATCACGTCGTCACCACATCACAAACCTCTCCTGGTTGCGAGCTGCGAACGGAAACATTTAGACAGAATGGTTCAATGATGAAATGGAGACATACCATTCACTGGGCACGATGGTGGCAAGGACGAGGTGACTGTGTCGAGACACGGAGGAGTTACGGACATACCGAAAAGGTCTTCGTCAAGAGCTGAGTGCGTGGAAAGGGAAGTGGAGAAGGCGGGTGGACATTGTGGTCGATGGACAAGTTGTGAACAATGGGCGGGAATTGGCGCCGTCGCAATTTATCTACGCCACGTGGGTGGCATTGCGGAGTTTGAACAAAGCTCGAGCGAAAACGACAAGTCCCGAGCGCTTCGACATCGACATTTTGACGACAAGCAGCTATCAATACATCACCTATTTGCGCGCTCAAGTAAAGGTGTATATTAGTGGTGTATGTGAATGTCGTATAATGATCCATAAGGCCAATATTGTGTTTTCCAGTCACAACTCCGCACAATACAAAGTTCCGGCGCTGCAAACTTGTGAAATGGGAGGCTGGTCGACGGCTGGAACGAAAGAGGTGTTCCGTTATATGTCCTCCACATAGAGACCAGCCATGAAGCAGGAAATCCACCACCGAAATATCAGCTTCGGCCAAAGCTGGTGGCCAGCCAGATAATGGGCGCTCGGCCAGGGAACTTCGACCCAGCTGGCCACCGTGTGTCACACAGGTCCCTACCAGCAGTCTTGAGCACCGTGGTACCAGGTGAGTGTACTACCTGGCGTCTACCTTTGGCAGCGTTGGCGGTGTAGGATGGTAAGAAGTCTCGTCGCTGCCGTGTGATAGGACAAGCACATACCCAAGGATTCCAGGGTCACTCCGTTTTCTTGGGTGTAGAGTGTTCTCCGTCGTCAATCTCCACGTTCACAGGAAGTTGTCTTGGGCCGAAGTAAACGAAGAGCGCGCGTCGGATGAAGGTTTAACGTGTCGAGGGAACTGCATTGGATAGAAGGCGGAGGATAAGACGCGTCGCGACTTCCGCCAAGTTCGAATTCGGTGACGGAGCACAGCTGCGGCATTTCCCACGCACCCTGCATTATCTAATCATGACCGCAGCGTTTCGATCGCTCTTTCTTGTTTCTCCATCTTTGCTTTATTCAACCATCTGAGGAGACACGATGTCTCTGCAACTAAACTTGTCTAGCCCTGCAATAGACAAAACCTACAAGGAAATCATAAATGGACAAGGCATCGACTGGGTGCTCTACACGGTAGCCTACGACAAAGGCGGTAACGACCTCAAGGTCCAATCGATGGGGAATGGCGGTTTGGAGGAACTGCAAGAAGAGTTTTCGGATGGAAAGTAAGCTATAACGCGCGATTCAAGCCAATAATTCTGCTAATGGCGCTCACTTTTATAGGATCCAGTTTGCGTTTGCCAGAGTCGTAGATCCTCATGTACGTGGTCCGTTTGTTGCGCAGCACCGGGATTTAACAGCGACAAAAATAGAGCAAATTGAACAAGTTCGTACAAATCAACTGGTGTGGCGAAGGTGTTCCAGAAGCGAAGAAGGGACTCTTTCATACGCACACCGCTGCTGTCGCTAAAGTCCTCAGAGGATCTCATGTTTCCATCAATGCCCGTAGCGAGGTATGATGCATCATTGCCACGCAAGCGCGTCTGATAGCTTATAATCTACTTAGTCCGATGTCGCTCCATCTCTGATCATGGGTCGTGTCGAGGCAGCTTCTGGCGCAAAGTATTCGGTTCAGAAGGAGCAACCCAGAAAGTACGAGCCCATTACGCCAGTCGGTACAAGCTATACACCCGTCGGAAAGGTGGATATCGCTGCTCTGAGGAAAACACCCGTTGCGCCGAACCCAAGCGCCTCCAGGCCGCCACCACCGCCCTCTGCGCCGCGACCTGCGTTTGGAGGTGCGAAACCAGCGTTTGGGACGCCATCAGCTGCTTCGCTGTATGGGCGATCTGTCGCGGCAAGTAAAGCTCCTGAGGACGCATGGCCTGATGAGAAACCTGCTGCTGCTGCTGCGCCTCCGCCACCTCCAGCTGCGACGCGTCCTCCAGCAGTACCAAGTGCACCCAGACCTGTGTTCGGAGCTCCCGTAAGTCTACGTGAAGATATATGCGTGTAAGCTGCTTATTAATGTGGTTCGTAGGCCCCTCGCCCCGCTTCGCCAGCTGCTGTAGTAGCTTCGAATGTACCTACCAAACCAGCCGAAGACGATCTGATCGCACCGGTCGGCACTGCATATAAACCCGTTTCTCTCCCTCCCCCCAAGAAACTCAAGAACCCCTTCGCTGCATTTGAGCAACAGAGTCAACAAACACCTCCACCACCCGTTCACTCTTCCGGAGGCCCTAAGAAATTGACTTGGAGTGAAAGACAAGCACTTGCGAAAAAGCAGCAAGAGGAAGAGGAGGCTAGAAGTAGGAATGCAGGTTTCCAACAACCTGCTGCTCCGGCCCCTACTCCTACGTTCACCTCAAATGCTCCGTCGTTTGGGAGAGCAACTGCTGCGAGACTGCCACCGAGAAACTTTGGTGCCGTCGCTGGTGCAGCTGGCGTTGGCGCCGCTGTTGGCGCACTTGGAGCTGCTGCTTTGGCGGCGGATAGTGAAGAAGCTCCCGAGGAGGAAGCTGCTCCCGTTCGTATTTTGGTATCCGTCTTATTTTTCTTTGTGCTGACC
>JAPEVF010000448.1:0-37336 GCA_029747585.1 Pleurotus djamor
GTGCTGCTTTCTCAGAGTACTGCGTCGCAGGCGATACGGGCGCGACAACACCACAAGACCTGGAGCTGAATCGAGGCTCTTGCGCCAAACCAATCAGGGGAGCATTGGCCGTCATTTGGCTTTGGGAAGAACTTTCCGAGGTAAATCGTGTAGTCAGCATAGATTTCGAGAAGAGGTGGATAGATGCCGATGTATGCAAGGCGCGTATCAATTTCCTCTGGATGACTTTATATGATTGTGTATCTAGCAAGATAGTATATCCGGGCTGTCACGACTCACCACATTGAGAGGTTAACTGCATAGATATGTGGCCCAACCTTCAGCCTCTTACCGGGGCTGGAGCAAACGGACAAAGGAAAAATTATTTACTGGAGTTAGCTTACTGAAGTAACAGTAAGGTCAATGTTAGAATGATTCCACGACCTTGACCGAGATGATTCCCGAACGTGAGATATGCGGAAGACAATCTTCCATGAATTCTGACATTTTCTGGGACCTGTCCCGCTGAGACTTTAAGGGTGGGTCGCCTAATCGGTCGGAAAATTGCAAGTCAAAGAAGAGACTTTCGAGACATCCCGAACATAAAAGCGCGTTCAAATGAGCGTCCAACGATGCCCACGCCGCATAGGGCCGTAGATTCCGAAGCGCGATATCAAAGTCACATGGGCTGTGAAACTTCAAAGAGATTGTCCGCAAGCCCAGTAGATTTTTCAGGCGGGCGGTGGAGAAGAGGGAGTCAACGGCGTTGAGGACACGTGTTTGCGCTATGGGATTCAACTTTGCGATCAGCGTTAAATGTTCGACATTGTTGGTGTAGTCTCCGAAGGATGGGAATTCATCGGATGAGCTGCGAGGGGCTGAGTTATGTTGAAGTGAGTTCATGAAAATGGGGTATTAACACAGAAATCACTCACTATCAACGACCAACTCGAGCGTCAACTTGGTTACCGAGAGCGGGACACGGGGAATGAGAGACCATGTCGCAGTATCCAGTTCATGGCTGGTGGAAAAGAAGATGCGGAATGAAAGCGCCTGAAGCTTTGGGGTATACAGTATGTACGTTTCAGGGTAGAGGAAGCGCAAGTTAAGTGTTTGGAGGCCGGGTAAAGTGACCGTCGAAGGGGGGCCTTTGAAAACTCGGAGCCCTTGAAGTCTCGATCTGATGTCTAGGTCCAAGTGGCGCACAAACGAGCAGTGCTTCAGGATGTCGGTCTCAGGCGCATGGTCGCCAACTACAGATTTTCCAACGAAAGTGAGGAAAAGAGATTCGAAGGTGGGCTGGGATACTAGCTTTTGTAGGCAATGAACTAAGTCCGGTATCCAGCAACAGGAGTGAAACACCATCCGAGCGCTTCCTAGTCGCTCCAGGTGTCGAAGGAAAAGGCATAGCTGCTGTGCATCAGATGTCCTCCACAAGTCCCTTGGTAGTATGACCTTAAGAGATATGTGGCGGATATAACGCGCCAGGTGGGGCGATGTGGTGCTAAAAAGACGACGTAGGCCTTGGAATGTTTGTGAAGTTATTGCTGGGCTAGTCACAGATACGTTGACTTCGTGAAAGAGTCGACGTTGTGCTAAAGGCAACCATGACCGAGACACTAATGAACACGATTGAAGTGGATCAATGGGTACAAACCCCAAGATGTGGTCAATGACATCTTCTGGTAGCGAGACAGCGATTGTCGTTTGCGTTTGCCTCGACATGGCGAAATCACTTGGGAAGAGGGACACTGAAGGGACGTTGGCAGCGCGGACTCACGCACGTGTCGAGAGATAGGGTCAAGCGAGGTTAAACTTCATTTCAAGAATGGATTCCCTTCAACAGAGGATGCTGGCAGTGCGTCTGCGTCAACGTATAGACAAGAATTATGAAGCTGATATTACTCGAGCGAGCTCTAATCTAGGAAGCTGGTGCAGCACTTCCGTCAGGAGGTGTAGCTCCTCCATGGGCGGTGGCAGCAGGGAGTGACAGGCGTTCTTCTGTAGCTAGCCTACGGGGAGGAGCAATCAAGTGGATCGGCGATATATATTGATTGAGAGTGAGCTTGAGGATACCTGAACGTGAGAGACGTGGGAGACAGTCGTCCATGAATTTTGAGATTCGCAGTGTCCTCTCCCACTGAGCATTGGAGGGCAGATCACTATAATGGTCGGAAAACTGCAAGTCGAAGAAAAGATTTTCAAGGTGGCCCGAATCCACGAGCGCAGTCCAATGGGAATCCAACGCTGCCCATGCAGCATTAGGCCGCAACTTCTCCAGTGCGACGTCAAATTCACAGGGGATGTGTAGCTTCAGAGTGACTGCCCGCAGATCCAGTAAGTTTCTCTGGCGATCATTGGAGAAGAGGGAGTCTATGGCGTCGAGGGCACGATGATGCACTCGCACAGGACCTATCGGATCCAACTTTGTGATCAATGTCAGGTGTTCGACATTGTTAGGGTAGTCTCCGAAAGAAGGGAATTCATCGGGTGAGCTTCGAGGGGCTGTTATAGTTGAGGGGATGATGAGTTGATAACGTGAGGGGTATGCTTCGAAGTACCCACCATCGACGACAAGTTCCAATGTCAAGTGGGTAACTGAAATTGGTACTTGAGGAATCAGAGACCAAGCAGCGGTGTCTTGCTCAGGACTATACGAGAATAAGATGCGTAGAGAGATTTCCCGAAGGTTCGGAGTATGTAGTGTGTATGATTGAGGGTAGAGGAACCGCAAGTTCAATGTTTGTAGGTCTGTCAGATCGATCCTTGGAATGGGACCTTGACTAACACCACCCAAGACATTCGATCGTATGTCTAGATTTAGATGGCGGAGATGCGAGCAATGTACCAGAAGGTCAGCCTCAGGCGCATGATCGTCGGCCAATGGTCTCCCAACTAGAGTGAGGAACAGAGATACGAATAGGGCGTGATACCAATGTTTGGAGGGAATGAACCATGATCGGCGTCCAGCAAGTGGAATGAAACACAATCCGTGCGCTTCGTGGGTGTTCAAGGTATCGAAGGAGATCGCAGAGCTTTTGCTCAACGTCAGAAGTCGTCCACGATTCACCTCGTAGAACGACCATGAGAAATAAGTGACGGACATGTTGTCCAAGATGAGGGGAGGTAGTGCTGAACAGACGGTGTAGGCTTCTGAAAGGTTGCGATGTTATTGCTGGGTTAGTCACCGAGATCTTGAGATCGCGAAAGATGTAACGCTGCGCTAAAGGTAGCCATGATCGAGCCACCGTCAAACATGCTCGGAGTGGGATTGTGTCCATGGAAAGGAACCCCAGGATATGGTCGATGATCTCTTCTGGAAGGAAAGGCAAACATGGTGAATTCCAGTTTGGATCTTCGGAGGTAGCGATGGCAGTGGTTGGCTCCAACATGAGAAACGCCAAGCAACTAGTTCTTTTTTTTTTTTGTTTTTTTTTKTKGAGGAGGCTTTGTGTTGGTAATCGTCGAAACTAAGTTAGGAGTAGTNACCAGCCTATTGGGTGCTGGGAGACCCAGCCCAGGGAGGAAATGCATTTACGCACACCATGCGATCACGGTAGTGTGGGACTCGGCTACCTCTTTCGGCGCCATACCCACTAAAACCCCCCAGTGGTAGAACAGGGGACGGGGGTCGAACTCAGGTGCTTGTCAGGGACCCTGAAAGCTCTCAACCGGAAAGGATGGCAACCACTACACCATCCAGTCCCCAAGCAACTAGTTCTTGTTAGGCACGATGTGACGCGTGACGACTTTATCATTAGGGGTGATAGGAGATGACGGGTGAAGGCGACGAGCCCACTTCTTGACGGGCTTTTGACCCGGGTAGGGCGTGACACTGAAGCGAAGTATGTAGTACGAGTTATCAGTATCCATGAACGCTCTTCTAGTATGAGTGAGGGTGTGGATGTCGATAAGAGGTCTATGCTTCGACTTTCCTCGAAGACGAAGACGGCACATTGGTGGAGGTTGGATTTTGAATAACGGAGTTGATAGTAGACATGCAACGACTTGTGGCAAACTTAACATTCACTTAGCAGCCGGGGTACAATTTACTTTCTGTAATCTAGGAAGCAGGGGCAGCGTCTCCGCCAGCGGCATCACCTCCAGCAGCAGCACCGTCACCACCAGCAGCGCCATCAGCAGGAGCACTTCCGTCAGCAGGAGCAGCTCCTCCGTCAGCCGGCGCACCACCATCAGCAGGAGCATCGGGAGCTCCTCCTCCTCCTCCTCCTTCCTTCTTCAGAGCCTTCTTGACGTACTTCTTGATGAGACGCTTGATATACTTCTTGAGTCTCCTACCCCGCCTGCCGTCTTCCATATCACCGGAGGCGATCTCGTCTTGCCATGCCTGCTCAACGAAGGTGTCGATGTCTTGCGCCAAAGCTATTTCAGCGGTGCTATCGACGAGATCAAACGAGTTGGTGGCCGCCTCTAGGGGACGGGCAACTGCGAAGGCAGTAAGGGCAAGCAGGATAAAGGCTGGGCGCATTGTAAGGATCGGGACCTAGGAAAATGCAGTAAGAGTTAGTTGTTGGGTCAATGGACGGCAGCGTGTAAAGTACTGACGCGGACGGGTGAAGCACGCTTTACGGGCTATGGATGGAGCTGGTTAGATCGAGAAAGGTCAGAAATGGTCCGAGTACTCACTAAAGGTGAAGAGCTGAACTGCTGAGGAAAATGGGTACTCTGTCAGAGTTTATATATTGTGGAATATAACGCAAGAGATGGATGGAACGGCGATTGGTAGTTGAATCTTGCCGTGTAGCGACGCTATGGAGTGAACGGAGCAGTAGTACCAAAGCGAGAAGACCTTTTGAACACAGAAATTCGCATCATAGGCGACACGATAAAACGCTAGATGCGACGGTCGTTACATAGCGGAGAACAGCCGCGCTATAACCACGCCCTTGTAAATCGGTGAGTTCACAGACCAGAAAAAAAAGCTATCGCCACTCACTAAGCAAATGTAGTTTGCGTTATTCAACACACGAGAAGACGGCGTGGGGAACATCCCACGCACTAGTCTTCAAGGCTGAGCGCTGAATCACTGGATGAGAACAGTGACAAACGTCGGCGCGACAATCACCTAAAATGACAGGAGACACGCCAGGTGAGATAAATTTAGAGGACGGCGAATTATTGCAACTAACACTTGCCATGAGAATGCGTAGCTGTTGGCAATTAGGCTGCGATAGAGAGCAAGTGCACCGGGGGGGGAAATAAGATGGAGGCGGTTGAACTTAGACCTACAACAAAAGATAGGAGACAAAACTGGATACGAATGATATGCCTATGAGGAAGAACCCACAGGGTCTGTTGCACGAAAAAGACGGGCTGGCAGGTTCCAGAAATTCGAGAGATTATTTCCTATGGCACGGGTGGTCCACGCAAAGGACATGACTAGAAATCGAACTGCACCCGCACGGTAATTTTCACAGGTTACACTGATGGTACAGAATTGATGCCAAAGGATGGACAGTGAGCGTCAGGACTCTATAATGCCTTTGACGGGAGATTCTACCTCAGATACGGGCGGCGCATGAACCACTCTCGTCGAGGTGAGGCGATCTTCACCGTGAGCAGCCCTGTCCTGTAAGTCTCTGGGAGACGCTCTTGCATGAATTGCAATCCTCGCCTCAAATTCTCCTGAGGGTACATCAGATCGAAAACATTCATACCCATTGGGTTGGGAATTGGAAATCGAGGAGGATGCTTCTGAGGTGCCCCAGGCGAACGATGACCATTAGACAGGTGTCCAACACGGCCCATGTCGGTTTGTACCACAGTGTTTGTAGCGCAGAGCCACATTCCCGTGGGTCAGGGAATCGTATAACTACCTCCTCCAAGTTAAGGANGTTTTTCGAAGGAGTGTCAGAGAAAAACGTATTTAAGGCGCGAAGAGCAGCGTCTTGACGTCGTTGAAGGTTAGGATCCATGTCCAGAATGATAGTAAGACGCTGCATGTCAACATAGTCTCCGAAAACGGGTAGGTGAGGCGGTGAGAGAGGAGAAGGGGCTGGAGCTATTAAAGGGGAAGCAAATGTTGTAAGTAACCCTGACTTGCGTTTCTGACAAAAGCGAGACTCTCACCACCTATGTCAAACTTCAGTTCTAGATGTGCAACCGAAGATGGTATTGTCGGAGGGAGTAGGGTCAAACAAGAACCTGGTGATGGAGGTGAACTTCTCAGTGAGACAGGGCGAGAGAACTTGTGTAGGTTCGGAAGGATGAATGTAATTCGCAGAGGGATGTACCCGGGGTACACTTTGAGTGTCTCTACGTGTTCCAGATTGTTTTCGAGTGAGCGTGACTCGGCTTCGAGCTCCGTCGGTAATGGCACATCGATGGTTAGGCTAAGGCGTCGTATGTTAGGGCAATGGTGCAACAGTGCTGCTGCCGGCGCCCAACCATTCGTCGCAAAGGAAACTGACTCCAACGTAGATCGAGAGAGTAAAGTTTGGAGACAAGCATCGACGTCGGGCGAGTAGGCACGAGGAATTCGACGAAGGACAATATGTACGCTTTGCGGTCGCTCAATGAGAGGGATGAGCAGACAAAGGTCTTTGAGAGCGTCAACAACTTTAGAGCTTGGTTGACGTTCCATGTGATCTGGGATCAGGATACGCACGGAGCGTATGTAGCACGAAATATGGGAAGACGTCGTCCTGAGCAATCCGATGAGATTTCCGTATCGCTGTTTCTCCGTAGGGGTCATCGGAGGCAAAAGGTTGACTTGATGAAAGATACGACGCTGAGCCAAAGGTGTCCATGAACGGGCCACCAAGGAGCACCTCCTCAGCGCATTGATGCGTGTAGACAGGAACCCTAGAATGTAGTCGACGACCTCTTCTGGTAGAGATGACATATGTAACGCTTTGTGAGTAAGGGGGTGAGAGATAAAGGGAAATTGCAGTGCCAGCGCTTCAACTGGGCACGCATTACAGAAAGGAGGTCCCACTCCGATGGCCATATCCTGTTACATCATCGTCCTCCTGGACTTCGACACGACACGACATGCTTCGTGGTTCGAGGTGATGTGTACTTGAGAGGAGACTCCCATGGAGACGATTTCAGGGGAGANTTAACACCACCAGCTACCGACTTAGATCCCATTTTCAGCGTAGCTCAGTCGAGAAACATGAGAACACCAGCCTTCTGACGCCAGAGTAGTCTCCAAGCACCATGGTCAGGCTGATCTGATCACGGTGCACTGATGGCAGCGAAGGGTTGCAACGCAGACGAAATGGCACAGAAACATTTGACGGAAGCTCGTAGTTGGCATCGTTGCGATCCATGCGACAAATTGCTTGTTTTCGGAGGTACGAGTTGATAAAAGGAAGGCGAAGCTCGAGCTGATAAACGATGACTCGATGGTAAGCTATCCTGCGAGGGCTTTGCAAATGTAGTAACATTAATATACAACACCTGGTACTAAGGGACAGATGCTCAAGCGAACGATACACTGTTGTACAGAGATAGGAAGTGGGAAAGATAGAGCAAGTTACTTGGCTCCCGCTGATGAGAACTGAGAGAAGGAAAGCTGTAAGCTCACGATGGGCCCCTCCGAAAGTATAACCACTGACCTTAGTAACGGACTTCGTTCCCTCGGAGATGGCGTGTTTAGCCAATTCTCCAGGAAGGATGAGTCGGACAGAGGTCTGGATTTCTCGAGATGAAATCGTAGACTTCTTCGAGTACGCAGCAAGTTCTGCAACGCAATGAGTTGATCAGCTAGAGGTGAATGGCAACACGACGTACTAGAAGCTTCGGTGGCAATGCGCTCGAAGATATCGTTGACAAAGCTGTTGAGGATGGCCATAGCCTTGTTTGAAATACCCGTATCAGGGTGAACTTGTTTCAAAACTAGAGAACGCGCACAAAAGATAAGAAGGTGACCTCCAAGTACGATGCATACCAAGTCCAAACATACCTTTGTAGATGTAAGAAGAGTACGTCTCCTTGCGGATCTTTCGTCGCTTCTTCTTCTCCCCATCAGCTGGGGCAGCAGCTTTCGCGGTTTTCTTCGCAGCCTTTGAGCCCTCAGCTGATTTCGCAGGCGCTTTGGAGGCGGTGGAGGCAGGGGCTTTGCCAGCAGTGGAAGCAGGTTTGGGTGCCATTTCGACGAGTTAGAAAGGTTAGATGCGAAGGGCGTAGAGGCGTAGAGGCGTGGGTGGGGGAGCAGAGGCAAGAGTTAAACGAAGCCCTCGGTGTGGCATGCTGACTATATATAGAGGCACGTGAGTTTGCACTTGTTTGGTCTCGACGCGTTGGGCAAGTCACGTCGCGTTTTGTATTGTTGATCAACAAACTTTTGTGGCGSCCAAAAGGTATAAATAGGAGGACCGTCACACGCTGACTGCTCCCCCATCGCTTTATCGTCGACTTCCATCACCCTCAACTAACTCACTCCAACAACCTCTTCGCCTTCATCTTCAACCACTCTCCAACGCAATGTCTGGCAAAGTTAGCGGAAAATCCAAGTCTGGCAAGGCTGCCGGTGGTGAAGGCTCCTCCAAGTCCCAATCTCGCTCTTCCAAGGCCGGCCTCCAGTTCCCTGTCGGTCGTGTCCACAGATTGTTGAAGAAGGGCAACTACGCTCAACGTGTCGGCGCTGGAGCTCCTGGTAAGCCTAGATGGGGCTTGTTCGGTTTTCGTGGTTTAATCTTTCGTTTTTACAGTCTACCTTGCTGCCGTTCTCGAATACCTTGCAGCTGAAATCTTGGAGCTTGCTGGAAACGCTGCCCGCGATAACAAGAAGCACCGTATCGTGCCTCGTCATCTCCAACTCGCCATCCGAAACGACGAAGAGTGAGTTCAATCCTCCCGAATCTTCGCCTTGTTTCTAATCTCCTGGCGTTCTCAGGTTGTCCAAACTCCTCGGCGATGTTGTCATCTCTCAAGGTGGTGTTGTACCCTTCATCAACCCCGAGGTTCGTTCTCTTCGACTCGATGCGCTCTCTCGAGTAATGACTGTCTTTTCTAGTTGTTGCCTGGCAAGACCGCCAAGAACAAGAAGGATGCTGATGATGTATAAGAACTTGTCTTGTACCTTCACCTGCTTCCTTCTAGATATTTATTCGCTTATTTGTTGTACTTGTACGGTCTACGGGCTTCAATCATAATCTTTTTGGAACTCCACGTCATCGCGTCCGTCCTTCCTCCGCAGCTGTATCCTTCGGAATACAGCATCGTTCGTAATCCAGTATCTGGGTCAGTACTTCACGGTTAATGTGACGCAGAAGGGTATCGGGATGTACTTCACGCTTCAACAGTGTATCGTACCACAGTCCATAGCGAGCATGATTATCCCTCAATGAAGTTGTCGATAGCATGAAGATGTAACGAATAATGTAGAAAACAATAACAAAGTCTGTCCTCAAAACCGATCCAAGAGTATCCTAATTATACTACTGCACCTCCTTTTCCTTGCCCTTCCTCGACGGAGGTGCGGAAAGCGTGAGGTTCGGCGAACTGGCCATTGGTACCGAAGAGGAGGATACTATCCGCCTGGGGCCGCCCTTGATGGAGGACGGAGACAACGAATGCATAGCCAAAGTCGGGCTACCGGGTAGTGAAGGATTGCGAGGCGGCGGCGGCGTGGCGTCCCCAGAATTTGCTTCAGTAAGGAGGAATTCAACCCATAATCGAGAGAACGACTATATCGGAGATGAGTGGGTGACGAGCTACAACGACGTTGACGATACTCACCTCCGTTTCATCCGTCTTCTCAAGCTCTGCCTTGGGTGCCGGCGTAGGTGATTTACTCCAGAATCCCCCGGAACCACTAGTGGGCACCGTGCTACTCGCTCTCTGCAACCCAGCCTTTTCTCGTTCCGCGTCACTCCACGATAGTATCGTGGCGAGCAGCCCAAGCATCTCAAACCGCTTGTTATCGCCCCGCGGCGTAGCAAGGAACGATAACAGCACATTCGTGACGAGCCGCCGGTCCACATTCGACTCGGACGAGTTTCGCCGCAGTCGCCGCAGAGCCTCCATGAGATGTTCGTTGATGATCACAGCTGGTGTGTTTTCGGTGAGGATGGGAATGAGAGTAGTGTAGGGGAATCGATGGAGCATACCTTCATGGCGCAGCTTGCCGATAAGGAGATGTTTCTCCTTGACTTCCTTCTCGAGTTCCTGGACGCGCGTTGATGTTGTTTGCGTCTCCTCGAGCTGGAGCTAAAGAATGAAAATAGTTAGATACAATGAAATCAGAGATGTGTTCTTCACGACATACTTCGGCATTCAATGCCCTGCTCTTGAATTCCGCCAAGGACTGTGTCGCCTGCGTGAGCTGAACGTCGAGGTCCTTGACCGCTTGACGAAGCTCATGATCCTTGGCTAGATGCAAATACAAGCATCAGCACAGTCATTCTTCCTTGAAGATTGAACCCTACCGGCCTGAAAGTCCTGCAGCACCGACTGTAGATTCGCCGACTTTTCTCTCTCAGCCTCCAGTTCCGCCGCGAGTCTACCACCCGACTCGCGTTCCAGCTCCACGTCCCGTTGGTATTCCTCCAGAAGCGATCTGACTTCATCCGCAGTGACCTTTTCCTGCTCCGCCGACCTCTGCCACTCATCCCGCTCCATCCGACATCGTTCCAGTTCGGTCTGGGTTTCTCGGAGCTCGCGTTCACGGAAGACGGATTCTTGGGTGCTTTCGAGGAGAGCACGACTCCGGACGTTGTCGAGTTCTGCGTGTGCTCTTTCTGCGTCTTGATTCGAAGAAACCAACTCCTGCTTCAGCGTTTCTACAGTAGACGCAAGGTCTTCGTTCTGAGCAGTCAATTGCTGGAGGAGTTGCTCTCTCCGATCTAATTCTTCCTGTGGCAGAGTTTATGAGACGTCGACCTAGAGAGGTGGGGTAGAAAGAAATGCACCGCATCTTGCTTTAATTTATTCCCCAGCGTTGTGCGCATCGCTGTCAACTTGGCAAGGAGATTATTGTACTGCGATGCAAGGACCTCCTTCTCCTCCTTCGTCTTGGCAAGCTCCTCCTTCAGCCGCTGGATATCCGTATCTTGGGCATCTTCTGTCGTTCGCGTCGTGCCATTGACATGAATACTCGTCCTGGGTGACGTTGAGCTCGTTACACTATCCAGTGAACCGCGTGGCTCGGCTGAAGCTGACCCTAGAGCAATCGCATGAGTCTCTGAGCCCAGTTAGACTTGATTTCCGTTACCATTGGACGACATTATGGGGGAACTGAAGGAGCGATGAGCCGGGCTACCAAGGGCATTCGATGGTAGCTGGACGTTTGAACTTAGCGAGAGGTAGAGCATGTTCCCACGCATCCACAACCAGGCCTGGTTGTACGCTGTGTATGGTCACGGTCTTTTCCTGACCATCTCAGCACGGCTTCAATCGCCCATTCACTCTGACGATGACTTGGGCCATGGAAATAGAGATGTATACGCGACAGCTGGCTGCGCTGATCGTATACGACCTAGATCCGCCATTAATGTGACGCCGGGTCCACTCTTGGACGATATGATGAGCACCGACACGGTGCTTCCTCTACTTAAGTGGAGGATCAAATATATAGTAGGTGTTTATGTGATTACTCGTGGGCAAACGTCTCATACTATTCATCTGCCATCATAGACTTAGACTTGCCATGCGCTTCTCGTTTGAGAAGGCGTTCGTAAGCCTTCTGGTCTGGAACTTGCTCGTATGTCTTTTCTTAACTGTGTAGCATTTGACCATTCATCGCAGCAGATATAAAAAGAGTCGACCAATGTCACACCCTTCTGTGGTCGCTCAAAAGCCCTTTCACCTACCCTCGAGGTGAGTATCTCCTCTTGTTCTACCGTGGCAGATTGACTTATTTGTTGTTTGCAGATCAGCATGCGTGTCGCCTTCATTACCCTATCTTTGGCAGCTTTCGCCATCGCAAAGCCCCTCCAGGCCCTCGCTCCGGCTGAGAAGGGCTTGTCCAAGAGCTCCGATGAAGTGGCCTTGAACAAGGCTGTCGACGCCATGGTCGAGCAGGCCTGGCAAGACGATGTCGCTGATTATGACACCTCTGACTTCGCCGACAAGAAGAAGCACAAGCACAAGCACCTCCGCAAGCTCATCCGTAGCCTTATCAAAGCCCAAGTTGCTAAGGAGGTTGCACTTGCGGTGAACTCGGCACTAGCGAAATTGAAGGCGGCCGGTGCTTTCACTGTTCCGTTGTCCTCAATCACCCTCGAAGTTCCAAACACCACTACTGTCATCACAAAGGAGGTCATGGTCGATGAAAGCGTGCCAGAAGCAACTGTCACTGTTGCGTCTGCCCAAGGAACCCCTACCGCTGCTCTAAACAGTTTATCCGCATCCCTGGCTGTCGCGTCGGCGACAGCTGCCGCTCTCCCTGCTGCAAAGAGTGCTTAAGACTACTCTCACTCTTCTACATACGTGTTTGTCTGTCTACTGGTACTTAGGCTCATGTAAACGTACGTACGATGACCAAACGATGACACTTGCTTGGAGGATGTCTATGGAATTGTCCCCTGAAAACAGGGGCTCCACCGTGCCTTCCCAAGCGGTTGTCCGGCGCTAAGGACGCATAAAATGCAAAGTAGACCAGTGCACCATCAACATCTGTTGGCTTTACGGCCTTTTTCCTTCCTCCAAGAGTATGGCGACGGTGGTCAGATCCAAGACCACAGAGAGCGACACTGCTCGACCAGTAGACTCGCTCGATTCTGGAGTTCCAGCACCCTTTCCTAGAGAAGAACACCAGCGCATCCTCCTGGAGTCCAACGATGTTGTTCCCGAAGTTTTAGATGCTTCTTGTTCATCGAGCGGTGCGGTGGCTGCGTCTACTGCTACTGAGACCGTTGAGCCACGCGGAGCAGTAACGGTGCGTTGCTTTTTGTTTGCCAATAGACTGGACGTTGATCATTGATTTTCTATGAATGAAGCAGGAGCTCATGCCCTCTATTGCTTGCGTACAACGATCTTGCATAACGACATTGAACGACCTTCTCTCTGGGGAGATGCGATGGAGTCCAATTGTACCAGATCGCAGACATTCCATGCCCAGCGTTCCACAGTCTCCTGCGGACACTGAGCCATCGACGGCCGCTGCACTACAAACCTTGGTATCCAACCTTCGAAGTGCTGATGAGAAAATGATGGGACAAGATGAAGATCTCATCAATGAACTTCGGGCTCGTGTGGATGCGCTCTCACCTACCTTACCTGTGGCCGATGCTCAGCTCGCTCAATCACTCGTCTCCCTGCTATCAAACTTCCAACGGCTTTCGGCTATGCAAGGCAACCACTTGGCTGGGTCGCGTCTATCAACCGGCTATGTTAACTCTCCTCCATCGACCTCGAATACGCTTGATGCCCTGCGGCGCCAGCTCAGCGATTTCCAAGTCGAACGTCTCACATCAGTCGATGATTTATGGAGGCCAAGATCTGTCATTTCACCAGTTGCCACTGTGGAAACATCTTTGCTTTGGGCTCGGATAGATGAAGAGCTCGAGAACGTCGTTTCGATGTGTCGTGGGCGAACTGAGAGCCTACCTCTCTTCCATGCAGAGCACCATCCCCCTCGTTACTCTTATGATGATGACGCGGAGCAGCTCAACGCGGACAAGCCACCTGAATACGATCTTGAAACCCATGGTCAAGCGTCAGCTTATTTAGATAAGCCTCCGAGATCTCCAACACTCGCGTTATCAGGGCAGGACAAGGACAGAACACGGCCGCTAGACGAAAAGATGCGCCTGGACCTGGAGGCCGTCACCATGGCTATCGATAGACTATATATGGTGGCCCCGCAGTTGCACAATCAGCGCGTCGAACTCAAGTCAGATAAGGTTAAGCAACTCGAAATGGCTCGACTAGCAGGTGTCACTACCAATCGACTGTCTTCCGCTGAGCCTCTCTCTCGTGTTGCGCGAGGGAAGCAAAAGGCCATGGACCCCGATATCAAGGATTTGGAGAAAATGTTGGATCTAATCGGCAAAGCGTCGAGTCGGACGTTGAAGGACCAGTCGTTTGTTGTGGTTAGAGGGGCTCCGTCACCGTTGGAGAAGACGAAGCGACGTGAGAGTGCAAGGGTCAGCTTTCGTCTTCCCACTGCTTTTCTTGTATTAAATGTCTATGCTTTAGAGAGAGGCTTTTGTCGAACATCTTGCTCAACATTCAGATGCAGGTCGCCTACACATGCAGGATGCCGAGCTTCATCAACACCCCCGAACCAAAGATCCTAATGCCCTGCTGACCCTACCTGAATTCATGCGCGAGGCTATTCCGGATTCAGCTCTCCCGAAAGAACAAGACATGGACGACATGCTCACACTACCCGAGTTCGTCAAAAGTTCGACACCCCCATCGAAGAAGGAAATATCGCCACTATTGGTATCCCCAGCCTCTCCATCGAAGAAGAAACGCAATCGCGTACGGAGTTTGTCTGCACCGAGTATGTCATGGCTGAAATCTTCCAAATCGGAGATGAAGGCTTCACGGTCGACAGGACTGCCCCAGCCCGTCCCTGAAGTCAATAGCCCGACTACCAGCAGTATGTCCCTCCGTTCTTCCCAACTTTCCGGTGGTTCCTAACACTACAACTAGGCAACCTTGAGGTCAATTATGTCGCCGAATACCATGAATCCCTTCACCACATAATAGTCTTTCTCATGGTGTCTGGTGCTGTTCCTGGTGTCGATTTGGAAGCTGAGGTGCTTCCGTCTTTCAACGATAGCCTTACTTCTGCGTCATCCTCGGATCAAGGCGATCGACTAATCATCAAAAGTGGTGTTCATGTCTCCCTGCCACTCTCCTTGCCCGGACGCACAACTCCAGGTAAAAAGGCTATCAAGGTTCAAGGCCATCATTACGAAATCAAAATTTCTACCATTCCTTCATCCAACCCTGCCGTGCAGGAAACCCCTCCGCTGATGGACGCGACGCAGCTCAACGCAGCAGCGCCTACATCATTCATTTGCTCTTCATGCTCCCTCCCTATTGTGCAATCCACCAAGTCGTCCTCCCCGTCGTCCTCATCGCCCTCATCTCCTTCGAGCAGCCTTCTCTCATATCGAGACCTTCCTTCGGAGCATTGGCAAGAACTTGTTGACGCTTGGATGTGCCACTCGGACCAAAAGCTGACGGATCAAGTCATGCGGCACGCTAACGAAGAGAAGAATGGATTCCAACCAAGCCCAGGCCAGGCACTGGTTGGAGGCAGCTACATTCTCTTCCGAGAGGATGCAATCGTCAAGGGAAACATTCATCCTTCATCAGAAACTACGGTGAGCTTCAAGACTGTTATTCCTTAACTTCACCGAATTCTTCTCGTACAATGGACAATAAAGAAGACCAAGATCGGCTATCCTACCGATTTGTTGGCTCGAATGGGGCTGCAACCTTTCAGCAGTAAGTTGAGCCCTCTGTTGGTTCGACTCTGCTTGCTGTGCATGTGTTGCAGTTCTCGTTCGATCAACAGCTTTTGGTTGATACCAAATGTCCTATATTGATTGGGTGAATGCCCTAGCTACTCTTTCAAACAACTCTCGCATTCTTCAGAGGTCATTGTTACGGGGGCTACGCTTGAGAGCACAATTTCTTTTCTCTTGACTGTTTTCCATTCCATTTACGCAGATCCACTCAATGTTATTGTTACTTCCCCCTAGGAACGTGACGATACTTGGCGAATTGTACGATGTCTGTGCGGAGCTGTCGTGGGCCGCTCCCAGCTTCGTCGCCAACATGGGGCGAGTGAATCAAGTGATGCTTCCCCCAACACTTCGGTGTTCAGAATCCTCAAATTTGCCGTCCGTCCCGTGAGCCAGACCGCAGAGTACGCCTTACTATATCCTCCCCTCATGCGACTTGCTCACACCTCGCTTTGCAGGCCCGTGAGGATTCCTTTGTCGGCGTTTGTCGTTGAAGATATGAATGAGTTTGTCCATGCACATGCCACCTACCGTTTTATCATTCTCGACGAAGAGGAGGAGAAACCCCGACTGTTGGTATGTTCTTGCAATACTCAGACAGATAGGCCTACAGCTGATGATTATATTGAAGATATGGCTGTTCAAACCCAACATTAGGATAGCGTACAAGCTTCCCAGGTCATATGCTATCACGCAATCTGCCTCGATACACGCTGCGAAAGTGCTATACAAGAGACTTGGCCCTTCTGAATCCTCTGGGGACCTTAGTTCGTACGTGGCCGTACCTGATTACCTCGACAAGACACCCTAATTTCCATGCTGTAGAATTGTCGCGAAGTACCCAGGCTTTCCGCAGGCCGAGTACCTGTACTACCCGATGAACATCTGTCATCGCTTAGCGAGTCTGCTCACAGAAAGCAATCAAAGCTATCCTGAGAATATGCGCACGATGACCGGGCTCGACGTCGGTTGGCTGCGGAAAGTGTGAGTCCCCTCCATCGTCACTTTCCTCTTCGAGGAACCATGCGGTCTGATCGGGCACAAGTCGTTTTATCGGTGTATTATCTTCCCCTCTTCTGATTTGTGTACTCTCATATTTATGTAAATTAGGCACGATGCTGGAGTTGTCGTGCTTCAGTTTTGCTGTGCATATAATACTTATACAGGTCGACCACCCCCTCATCCGTAGCTTGGATCTTTGTTACTTAAATACCGTAATATTTCTTGCCCTCCGTCGATATAATGATAGTAAATGGATTTGTTACTCGTCGTGGCGGAACACAACCACCATTCGTCTAGCATGAGCTGAAAATACTACGTAGTTCAAACGATAAAATCACCGACGGGCGCAGACCTCGGGGAGACTGGGATAATCATGGGACTCCTCCTTGTACTCGTCCTACTGCTTGACCTCGACCTTATTGCTTCAAGATCGGCTGATAGAGAAGAGTGCGAAGATGCTGATGAAGCGCGCCTATGTCGCTGCATCCTCGTTGGATCAACATCTGGGATATTAGCGAGCTGAGCGAAGAGGGAGAGGACTACGGGGAGAAATTATGGGGAGGGTGTCAGGAACGATAACGAAATTCCAACGTCATCACAAACAAGAGACAATCGGTAGTACGGAGGAGGCGACCAGCCAAGGAATCGAGGACAGATTACATGTTACCGAAAAAAGAGAAAATAGCCAGAAAATAAACACGGCGGTGTTAACGGTTACAGGGTTTCGTCCAGGATAGGGTTCCACAGCGGAATGTCGTGTTTTTCAAATCGAGATTTGTGGTTGAGGGTAATGGCGAGATTAAAAGTGATCGCAATGATATGTTGATAGGGAGACGATATATGGAAGGAAGGAAACGGCGAGGTGGGCAAAGCAATCGAGTGGATCAGGGGCGCTGTGGCATCATGTAAACGGAAGCGAGGCATGCTTACTATCAACGACAGAGACTATTCCTGTCAGGTTGGTTGGATATGTGGGCGAGAGAACGGGCGATGCGCCTGTCTTGGAAGAGGTGCAGGACGATAAAGAGGAATCTCTCGTGATGAAAAGTCTATGAGCATTGGCTTGAAAAGGGGAGTGACGATACGTCAACTGAGGGCGATGGCAGGGTAATCGCAAACGTGAGAGTGGAAGGAACTCACTGGCTAGAAGTTTCTCTATTGTGTATACTAATGGGGTCAAGTAGGAAACGGAATAGACTAGAAACCAATGAAGGTGAGTAATAAGAACGCACACTCATGTACATCAGTCATGAACACAGATTGAGATGGCGTTCAAACAATGTATCACGGCGGAAAATAATATGAAGAACGGCGAGAATCTGCAAGCTTACCTGGATACTTGTCAGCACCATCAGTTGAACCATCAGGCTCCTGTGATACAGAAGAGAAATGAGGATACGTGGCAGGGACATCAAGTTGGAAGACCCCATTGAGGTGGAAGATCACACATACCTTGATCTGGGCGATGAATTGCTGTAGCGGTGTTGAGAGAATGTGATTGCTTTGGGAGGGCACGACGAGCTGAGATTATATCTATGTGATGAATTCTGGGAGTTGTGAGATCGGGTAAAAGACAGACCTTGCCAATATCAGTCACGCTCACTGCGCTAAGAAGGGCCCCAGTCTCATTGTCAAGGACGGCCACGCTACTAACACCTTCTTCACTCATTAACTTCATCGCGTCTAGTACCGTGGCATTTGATGAAGCGGAAACTACGGCATCAAATATATTGAGGGATGGGAGGGCGAACGCTGATAGAGGCTGAGCGAGACAGTCCGAAAATGCAGGCGTTTCCTTTGCATACGAAGCGTACCAAGATAAAAGACGACGGTCGGATACCATACCAAGGAATTCAGAGGAGGTTTCCGATCTAACGAGAACTAGGCAATGTTCCTCAGTCGATCAAAGTGTATCAAAGGGAGCAGGAGTACCTCGGTGAGCACCGCCCGCAAACACTTCAAGAAGTGATATGATGGTCGCATCATAGGAGACAATCTTCAGAGGATTCTTCTCGGACAAATCTGGCAGCAAGTACTTGGTGGGTGGGTGCTTAATGTGTCAGGAACATCCATACCACTGACAAGGGCCACTGGCACTCTACCAGCCATAGCCGCCGACACAATGCTGTCGATCTTCGGGTTTTGAGCAAGATACTCGGATTGAAGGGTATGCCGCGTGGCGGCTAGAGTTAGAAAAGCATTGACGTCCGAGAACTGAAGTCACAAACATAGTGATGGGGGCTGTCTGATTGATCAAACGGGGATGACTGCAACTCACGTCGAATAGTCCCGTGTATATCTGACCAGCATCAACATTTGAACCTTTGACGGCTAGACAGAGTATATCCTCAGATAGAAGGAGCTGAAGGGGAGAAGCCGTCTATATGTATCACGCTTGTGAGTAAAATCAAGAGCTCACTTCGCAAGCATCCTCGACAGAAGTGTCTGCGTCGACAGCGATAACGCGTGAGTCTATTATATCTGATCCGTGGGATACATCAGCGGCTTCGTATCGTATCCAAGCAGCATGTGAACCTTTCGCGAGAGCTCGCTGCCAGTCGTGGATCCAGTTATCTCTATCTGCCTCCGAAGCTATGAAGGTCGGAACTTGAAGTGGCGATTCGATTGTGAATGATTCCGACAATCTCCTGCTATAAGACATTTCCACACGCTCAACACGTTAAGTGCCCGTTGCAAACGGTGATGGAGGGGTGATGGTGGTTGTGAAGAACGATGAGCAGACAGTCTAGACAAAGAGCCACCGTGACCCAGGCGTGAGAAAGGTATGAGTTGCGTCCAACCGAGAAGTAGGGACACTACCACATGAGCTAAGGGTTCTTCCGTTACCATCATCACGCTTCTACGACATCTTGACAAGTCTTGGTCGACGCCAAAGAAAAGCCCAAAATTCTCCAGATTGAAGCTACTTTGGTTACACCGACGCGTCCAACGACCACTACGCCGGTGAGCTTTCTCACAGGAAAGACCCAAGTATGTCATTCTGAAACTGTTACTGGGGCATCACTTACGTTACTTCGTGCTTCGGATGTTCAAACTATCACTAGCCTATCAAATCTCTTGTTCTTAACGGCCATCTGCGACGACAACACGGACTATGTCTTCTGCCCCCACAAATCCCCTCGAAGTCCCTCCGTACCAGGTCCAAAGTTTGCTATCCAATGTTGCGGAAGCTTTGGGAGGTATTATTTCTCCAATAGATTCAAATCTCCGTTCCAATTTGACATGAAAACAAGGAGGCTCCCAAAATGTGCAGGTCCGGTGTGCTCAGGCGCTAGGTGGGATTTACGTTGTCTTTCGGATTCTCGCTGCCTTGTTACTAACCCATTCAATGGGTTAGGTTCAGAGATATATGTTGGATGCTCGGAGGGTCAGCTGATTCGCTTTGCATTGCAGGCCGATAACCCATACGAAGTGAGTGAGTAACCGCCTTGCCGCCTCTGCGTCCATCTCTTAACAACAAGGCTGCCGTCAGCTTCAGTCATATCAAATTCTGTCTCACCAGAATCTTCCTTTGGATAAACCTGTGGAAGAAATCGTCTTGATTCCGTCTATCTCACGTGCCCTTGTCTATTCCGGTGAGCCTCTTGTGTTGCCGGTCCCATGAGGTATTAAAGTGTCTTTATACTTTGTTAGACAGACAGGTTCATTTTTATACGCTACCCAGTTTAGATCCCGTTCCCATAAAGCCGATCAGGCATGTAGTGACCTTTGCTGTCGACCATCAACATCTTCAGCGACCCCCACCTTCTATGTCGAATTCGTCGGCGCCTATGGAACCGGTTGAACTTTGTGTCATCAAGCGTAATGCAATCGCGCTCTATAGTCTTCGTGAGAGGTTGATATTTCAGAAGGTGCTGTCGCTTGACCTCCTATCGTTGACTCTTGTTGATAGAAACTTTTAGGAAATTCCTTTACCCACTCCGGTTTTTTTGGCCCGCAGGTATGGCCGAGCTCTACTCATAGCCGACCAGGAGATGTATAGCATCGTCGACTTGGAAGCCGCTTCCCTCTTTCCCCTGTTGCCTATATGTCAAACGGATGCCCCCCAGGTTCTTTTGAAGCCTTCCATTACGGTCGTCGCGGATAATGAGTTCCTCCTCCTATCTTGGGCAGATGGTGGTACACTCGGTGTGTTTGTGACGGGTGAAGGCACCCCCGTGCGGGGGACACTCCAGTGGCCAAGCTATCCACTTTCTGTCTGTGAGTGAGGTCTTACTGTGCACGGGGACCGTTTTACCAGCTCAATCCTTCGTAGGCCTGGATTATCCCTACGTCACTTGCCTTCTTCCGAATGAGACGATCGAGATACACAACGTGGATACGCAAACGATCGCGCAAGTTATACCAGCACCTTCTGTCTCCTCCTCTGCCGTTCAACCCTGGCTAAAGCTCGCTTCGTGTCACAATGGTTATTTGGTGCCTTCTTCACAACGCTCCGATAAGATGAAGACGACACCCGTTCGCCTATTGCGTACATGATGCATAACTTCTTTCACTAGTTTCATGGACCCGGATCGCGATGCTAGTACTGTTCTGGATTTCGTAATGCATTAACTATGTGCAGTGCCTAAGTACTTCTACCCGTGACGCCACAAGGAATGCTCAAATGGAGGCATATTTTAGCGTTCGTCACCATGAGCCGCGTGTGTTCAAGACACTGGCTACGTATTTATTTCGTGGGCTAAGTTCCTGATGTCAAATGACGGCGACCTTAAACGGCCCCCATTTCCTCTATGATGACCAGTGTTTACGCCTCATGCACAGACCCAACAAGCGTGAAATGGCAGGAGTGCAGAGAAGACTCTATGTGGAGGGTTTTGACAGGAAGGGATATTTCCGGTAGGTCAACCAATCTGACTTTTCGGATCTGATTGATTGTTTGTGCACCCTGTTTTATTGGTCAGGTCCACAATATGGGGATAATCTCACCAGTCAGTTCGTCGGAATTGATCGCTACTTATAGTCTTTAGAAGTAATGCGCGTCGACCATGTGCCCTTCCTCCCCTTTCCGTCCTACTCAAAAGTACCCAATTATCCGCGCAGCCTAGATATGAATCCTCCTTCCAACGTCCACCGTGCATCGCTCAGGAGGATGTGCTACATACAAGACCTATCTCAGGACACTCTCCTCCGCATATTCCTGGAACTTGGTGCCTTTGACATCTTCGTACTTCGTCAAGTGAGCAGTTTCTATTGTCTTTCCACATGCACGACCGCTAATCAAATTTCCTCTCAACCCCTTCTTGGAACCCTTTAGTGTTCCAAAAGAATGTACGCGGCTACCCGCGAACGTACTGTTTGGATCAAATTTCTTCGCCGCTTCTGTTGGGAACACTCCATATGCATTGGAGTTTTCCCTATCGATAGGATGCCCACACAGCAGATGGAACACATTGTTTCTTCCCCTCCACGATTTCACCGACGACTCCTCCATAGACTCTCCTCTGAGCATGCACTTGAGCCTGTGTCTACTCGAGTCCTGGCTCGGTCTGATTCTCAGACATGCCCGGTGATCAACGACGTCAAATTGATGGCGGGCGGGCGGTTTCTGATCGGCGTCGTCGCAGACCACCGCGAAATGCATCTCTGGGACCTGGGATTTACCCCGTCTGCTGAACCTTTACCAGAGCCTATGGTGAGTAAGCGAATGAATGGACGAATACAGGATGTTCTCGTGCAACCAACGGCAGACTCACTGGGCGTCCTCTTCTTGGTGATCACGAAAACGGACTTGTTACCAACGTAAGGGACTCCTATTGGCATGGGTCAATTCTGAAGCGCTTTGACGGTTATTATAGGCAATCACTTCTCGAGGTTTATGAGATGTATCCAGATTCTGCAGTGCTGCATCGGTTGGCGTCCTGGAGCCTCTCTGGTGAGCCCCTAAAGCAGGTACACTCAACGGTCCATTTCGCGGGCTCCTATGTTATCATGGGATACCCCGCTCGCGATGGAGGGGGTGAGATTTTGGTGTGGAATTATACGGATAATACGGCAGCGAAGTGGAATATTGACTTCGTAAATGAAAACGATGAGGTAAGGTTCTTGGCCTGGGTGTGAGAGCTTGTTTTCACTGGTTTCACCCACCCACCTTCTACCCCCACTCATATTCATCACCGCTCAGTTCAGTATTCATGACGGTCACGTCATCCTCGTCGGAGAGGATTCGATTACGGTCTGGAAGATTCCTCGTTTGCATGCTCGGATTCCTGGGGTCGATGTACATAGGGAGCACAACCTGCCATCGGCTTCCATCGAACATGGGGGGTTCCGCACGCTGCATGCAGCTTACAGGCAACCCAATAGCCTCAAAGGCTTCCACGTCGACGTATTCGCGGATGCAGTAGCCGATCGAATGTGTCGCCTGAAGCGTTATGTCGTTACGGCACCGTCAGGGGTCGAAGAGAACCCACTGGTCAGCCCAAGAGAACCATCAATCTTTCCTATACTTTTGGGCGAGTCGCCGATACCTCCGGAGGACCAAAGTGATGACGACCACTATCTCTCAACGTGGCTCACTGACCAGGAGATAGTCATCTTCAGGTCAGAGCATGAGAGGTGGTCGGTCCGAGCCAACGCCATTGCACAACCCTCCCCGTTCGGTTACCCTGAAGAGAAAGCGGCTTATGGGATGCTTTCCTTGGGATCGCCTCCCGACAAGTCAGAAGTGGGAGGGTTGATCCAGACCCCGAGTTGTGCTGTTTTCGCCCTGTGTCCAGCAACCGGCCGAGCGTGCGTGGTAGATGGAAACGACATACGTATCTTGGATTATCTATCACCATAGATTAGCTGAGATATACTTCTCTATTTTTACTACTGGATAATTCGGTTCGCGACTTTGTTGTCGGTAGTAGTCACGCATTATTTTGGTCAGGTCACCTGCATGTTTGCGCGATGTAGTGGTATATTTGGTTCCGCTTGTAAACTATAAATAACCAGGAAGTAAATCTCGAACCCTCTCTTTCCTCCTTCCACCACCATCTCGTAAATACACCGGCTGTATAACGAGTTGACCCTCACTTTTTCTGCAATGCGCGTGTTTTTCGTACCTCTCTTCCTGGTCCTCTTCTTCGTCACTTTCGCTCGCGCTTGTGAATTGGACTGCAAGGTTACTATCCCACAGGCGTACGCAAACAAGGCGACTATGGGTCCAATCCTCGCCGCTACGAAACAATGCGTAAGCACGCCTTTTGTCTTCTTGCTTGCTTTCGCTGGAACTGAATCTTTTCTAGAGTGCGGAAATTGCGCGCCTTCTCCCTGAATCAGTCACTAAGAACCGCTTGGACGGCTACTACTGCAGCTTCTTTCTTGAATACTTTGCTATCTACAACCTCCCCCAGCGGCTTTACGAGGGTCTTTTTGCCGGATACTTCCATGGGAAATGCATTGGCGACGACGGAATTGAACCAGCTGGCTGCCGAACGAACATCAAACCCAACTGTCCTATCGTCTGCGGTACATCTTCATCCATGATCTCACTCTACCCGAAATTTAACGAAATCGCCTACGGAATCGTCCTGAATCACTGTAACGAACTGCTCGCCAAAGATTCTCTTGCGAGGAAGCAAACCCATGTTCTCTTCGATCGCGACTTGAAGACAGCTCTCGACGCCGAACCGCGTCGCATACGAGGAAGGGCCGTTTCTCCGAAATCTACCCTCCTTACGTCGGACTTGGTAGCTAAGGTCGATGGAATTTATAACGAGATGTGCAAAAGAGTGGAAACGATCTGTGGACAACCCTCTGCGCCCTGTGACTGGCAATCTGAAATGACTGCGCTAATGGCGACGTTCGCTTGAGATGGATGGAGATTGCCTGCAATTCATGTATACCCTTACCGGCGCCCCTGCCTCACATATACCACTAGCTTTGGACCACACCCTAGTGACCCTATCGTATACCCTCGATGCCATGAATGTTACCTTCGCCGATTTTATCATAAATCTTCACCTGCAAAACGTTTGGAGCCTGAGTATACCATGAGATACTGACAATATCATCAAATCAATTCTGCCTGCCTAGATGACGCACGACGAGTCGACGACTCTCACAGTATCTCAGGAACTGCCCTTAGCACAGACAGGGCTTCATATCCAACGATACCAGGGATTTCCAGGGCCGTCGATATCACTTGGACGAGCATGCGCGGAGACTCCCTGAAATTCCGAGGCGTTGAAAAAATCTTAAGGTTGTCATATTTCTATCGATTATCATACATTGTTATTGCCACTGTGAAATTCCGAGATCATGGAGAGGGACGATGCTTTCAGGAAGATACACCTTAAGCAAGGGATTCTCGGATACGATATTCCCAGTAACTATGAACCGTATCGTGAGCGTCGGCTGTAGAGAGATGGCAACGAGAGACGTGAAAACGTACTTTTTACGCATTGTGTCATGTTCATCAGCTAGGGATCTCCAGAGCTATCGACGAAGTCAACGAGACGGGTTTGTTTGCTTTAGGACCGACACTTCTTACCTCAGTTGCCTTTGTCACACTGCCCTTTCCCTCCTGCTCGTACACATCCGCGAGGAACTCTATGGCTGCCGTGCAAGGTAGCTCGGCTTGCTTGGAGGGTGGTGGATTGTCCAAATCCACGATATCGACGGCATCCGGGTCGCTTGGACGCGTATACAACGATACAAACGTCTCCAACGTCGAGTACGGCGTCTTGGTAAAGTCCAACACCCCTCGGAGGTAGTTCCATGCAGAGGGATTGTTCGGTGCCAGGGAGATATTTTGTTTCGTATACGTCAACTCCCTCTTGATCACCCTCTCCCGATCTGATTCTCCTTCCCTCACCCCAGATTGGAACACAACGAAGAAACGATGATGCCACGCAGAGTTATTTCGAACGTCTTGATTGAGCATCGTATCCACGAAATCCAACTCTCCACGCCAAAGATCGTCGTCGTTGAAGTACGAAAGGACCCATTGTCTGTGAGACCATGTGTGATAGTTCTTTGTATCGCGTTTGAGAGATTGTTCGATGAATTCGAGTTCTTGTTCAGGGTTACGAGATTCTGTGAGGATGAGGCGACGATGATGCCAGACTTGATAAGTCTTCAAGTGTTCGACGGCAAGCTCATCCATCAACTTAAGCTCGACATCGAGCGGCGACTTCAAAGCCATCAAGGTTCGATATCGATATTGCCTGGTGCAGCATCAGTGGTAAAGAAAGCAGACTGAGGTGAGGAAGACGCGCACCATGCTGTGTAGTGAGCTGGATTCAATCGTATGATGTGCTCGGTCAAATCAAGCACCCTTGGACTCATCTCCCCAGCTTTGACAATCCCCCTGAAGTACGATGTCGCATCTTTGTACTCATCACTATAGAAGATGGGAGCCACTGGGTTGACGTTTTCATACTGCTCAAGGGGCTGCACATCAGCCCACTCGGCGAGGGAAGAATACAGTGGTCTAAGCGGTTCCTTGGACATGGTAGTAGGGAGAACAAAGAGGAGTCAGGCAGGCACGAGTTTAACCGTTAATCATAAACGGAATGCAATGGAGACAATAGAGATTTTCAGATAGTACCAAGTAAGACATACGACGTAAGTTACACAAGTGAGACAAGAAAGGTATAGGGACGGGCTACATAATCATACCCTCAGACAGCGGCGGTAGCGGCTGCGGGGGCAGTAGTGGAGGTGTAGTCCTTGAAATTGATAGGATTAGCCCACAGGCAACCTCCACAAGGGCGGTGAGGGGGACAAACCTCCATCTCTGCGTCAAGATCGGCAGCGGACTTGGCAGGTCGCTCATTCTTGCGAGCTCCACCACGTCCTCGTCCACGACGGATACCACGCGGTCTTCTACGAAGTAATGAGGTCACTTCACCTATGGGAACCGCATTGGAACTGACCTAGCACCAGCGGCAGGCTGAGCAGCAGCGCTAGTGGTAGCTACGGCTGCAGGCGCAGGCGCAACGCGAGCGGCAAGAGGGCGAGGGGCGACTGGGCGGGAGGGGTCGACGACGATCTCAATCTTCATCGGACGTTCTATAAGACCAGGGAGAGTCGGAGAGAGGAGTGGGCGTCATTAGTTGGCTGTTCACATCGCAGGGAGTCACAAAAGATGGGAGTTGAAGGATAGCAGCCGAGCGAATCAACGACTACGCATTCATTACCAAGCACTGTTGCCATCTGTCCGTACCATTGGACGCAGAGTCCCGTTCACCGTCCTCCATGATAGCCGAATGCCCTCTAGACGTTCGGCAACCATCCCTGACCCGGAGGCCAATCTGGACGGCTACCTTGCCAGCTTCGCAATGATGTCACCATCGATGTGAAGAGACACGGAGGTACAACGTGGAAAGGTGCAGCACTGACAGAAGGTTGATCAGACCTTTGTGCAGGTGCATCCTATTTCGCCGACGTTGTCTCGCAACAATACGTGCCAACACGTGAGCACCAATCGCAATGGCAATGACAGGTGGCAAGCAGTGTTGAGGGTTTGAAAGGGAACGTATTCCATATCTAGGAATGAAACGGGGAGGCAATGAATGAGGCGTTACTAACTTCCATCGATGAGGCGGTTGTTGTATTGGGTGTACGCTTTGTTTCCGTCACCCTTGCGCTGGAAGTGGACCTGAGCCATACCCTTCGACCTGCCGGCGTGGTCGAAGTAAAGTTGAACATCACGAAGAGGGCCGACGGTTGAATGGAACAACTCCTATTGACGGAAAACAAGTCAGGAATACAGTTCAAAAGCGGTACAAGGCAAAAACCAACCTTGACTTGGGCTTCATTTACATCCTGAGGCAAGTTCGAAACCATGATTCTGTCGGAAATTTGAGGTTGCGCGGCCGGAGCGACTGTGGCAGCAGCGGCAGCCTTGGAAGCTGGAGCTCTAGCTCGAGCTGCCGGACCAGTACCGGCGGTTCCAAGAATTTGTGCGCGACCAGAGGAAGTACGACGAGCACCACCACGGCGGGAGTTGCGTGGGCGGGAAGAGATGATCTAAATGTGCGGRAAAAACACAGAAGCTTGCTGAGCCAAAGCGTCCTATCTTGCAGACTTTGTAGCCAACGAAAAGCGAACCTCGTCAAGGGACTTGTCCATTTCTGCGAAGAAAAAAAACTTGGGTGGTACAAGGGAGGAGGAGAGGAGATGATGGTTTGAAAGAAAGAGCCAACAAAGAAGCTGTTCCTTTTGAAGGCCTTGTGAGGGCGCTAGGCGGATTCCCAAAGTTATGAACCCCGACATTTTGTTGATCACGTTTTATTTCTAACCCAACGAATCTTGAGCTCACCGTCGGCCACGTCTTCCTCAAGCAATGTCATTCCGAGGCGGTCGCGGCGCTCGAGGTGGAGGTCGTGGAGGCTTTGGAAGAGGCGAACTCCCTCCGATGGGTCTTACGTTCGCCGATATACAATCTATGTCGCGCGAGGCAACGGCCCTATATCCTGTATGAATGAAACCATGAACATCGCTGAGCCCATTGACCATGCTCACTAGATCGCCTTGAAAACTAGCCAAGAACCTCGTTGCCGGTACTAGAGGAAATCAAAGAGTCGGAAAAACAGATCTACGAGCTCCAAATCGCGTACGAAGCGCGTCTACGCAAATCAGCCTATTATCTGGTGGAAGATACCGCCTCTGATGGTGCGAGACATTCGTTCGAACATAACCTTTGCTTGACAACTTGTGCTGTTAAAGACCTTCCCAGATACTCTGACAAGTATCTGACTGCTGCGACTTCTCATCCAACCCTCAAAAAGAAAGACTTTCATGAGCCATTCTTCCCTTCGGACGTCTACGATAGCTACTTCAACCCACGGAAGAAGCGGAAAGGTATGCAAGAATGCATATAGTCGGGCTTGATGGAACAGCGACTAACTTGTGGTTCTCAGTCCAAGCAAAGGTCACATCTACGACTCGTATGAATCTCGATGAGATGGATGACGACAAGGAAGATGTCGTGAGTCATTTCCTTTGTCTATGTCTCCCCCCGTTCAATCATTGACCATTCTTCAGGAAAAATCAGACGACGAACGATCTGAAGCAGGCTCTCAAGCGGATGCAGAGGACTATGACGTCGATGAAGAGTATGACAATGATTATGCCGAGAATTACTTTGACAATGGCGAGGGCGACGACATGGATAATCTGGGTGATGGGGGCGGAGGTGACGATATGGGTGGTGGTCAGTATCCCTTCTTTTTACGATCACAATTTTGCCTGATTGTATCTACTAGGTGGCGGCGACTACGATTGATCGTGCATGCTTTTACCGTAGCTTTGGCCCTCGAGGACATCTAATCGACTATCTAATTGACTGGGGTTTGGGTCACCCTGTCCACACACTCAATTACTATCTTTCGTCCATCGACCGAGCTGCTTCCAACGGTGCGAATTTGTATCCCCAACGCTTTGTTCTGTCGCACAAGACAGCGGGGACATGATCACAGGTGGGACAAAAGCCTTTTCTTTGTCATTGTAACGGGATCCTGCTTGCCAGCGTTGAGCCACGCTGACACAGAGTCGTAGGACATGTACGCGTCCTCCTACGCATTGGAATGGTGTGGAAACATCTCTACCTAGTGTTGGCCTTTTGGTTGGGAGGTTGGGTTGGCCAAACCAACCAACACCGGCCGATCAGACTTTCTGTGGCCCTTCGTACCTTCACCACAGTTGTGGTTCTACTTCATGTCTTGCTTGTCCCACCTGAGACAATGTCAGTGCTCGGACTGTCGCCCTCTTGACAAAACAAAAACTCCAGGTATATAAGTCTAAATCATTCCCTAGGTTCGACAAGATTCCCCCCTCAATCCGTCATCCCGCCGCCATCCCTTCCTTGCAATGTCTGCTGTGCCGTCGAAGCGGGCACAATCGCAAGAACCTGGAAGCGACGATGCGGAGCGTCCCCATAAAAGCATCAAGACAACCTCATCCCAAGATCAATCGTCATCTTCATATACTCCTCCGTGCAACCAGTTGGTTTTCAAAACAATGACAAAGGACGAACGAGAAAGGCACCGTGCAAAAGGACGATACGTACCCTCGTCTTCGGATCATCACAACAGCGACCCAGCGTCGGACGACTTTCAGCAGCTCTCACAAGTGGCTTCATTCGCACAGAACTCAGACTTCTCCAAAGATGACAAAGACGAGTTGGAGGCACTAATGGCGGTCTGTCTGCGACACTCTCGTCGAGTTGTTTTCATTCTTGCTAACGAGTTTGTTGCCAGAGAGATTCTGACGATAGGTTCATGCACTTGTTCCGGGAGGTTATCTCTCTGAGGGCCGACAAGATTTCTCTGGAAGATGCCGTCGTAGGTCTCTTGGAACGGGTATGCATTTTACAACGCTTACACTGCATAAATCTTCAAATCTTGCCTAACACTTGTGTCCAGGTCGCGGCTTTGGAAGCAAACGTTGAAGATAAATGAGACTAAGAGACTCTGCTACATCCCACTTTCCTTGTCGCGTTATTTTGTGAAGTACATACTACATATACATAGCACATCGCATCCCATCGGAATCCAAAGTTACGCCCCTTACGAAGTTGGCCTTGATATCTTGTTCCGTAACCTGTTCTCATTCCACGCACATCACTATTCCCATAACTCCAATCCTTTTCCGTCTTTATTTCTGCAGGACCTCATGGTCCTGGTTCTAATTCGCAGTCAACGATTGGTGGACGATATGAAAAACAACCTTTATTCGGGCAATCGGCCGATTTCCTGGCCGCTGCTAAAGATGACTCCCACCCATCTTCTCTCATTCCACAACATAAAGCCCTAGTTTCCAGGTACAACGAAGAACGAGCATGCCTGGAATCACTACGATACACGCACCCCCAGCTCTAGGACTCGGTGTTCCACCATTCACCCCACACGCGATCTCTGTTTCGCTACCGACTTGGAAAGATAATGTCGACTACGAAGAAGGGGATCCACGGGTTTCAAATGCCATGGTCTGTGGTTATCCCAGATTCTTTATCCATCCTACTATCCAAAAAGTACGTCTCATGACCGGTGGAAGCATACGGAATCTCACTGAAACGATTGCGCAATAGCTTATCGCCCTTTGCAAGCAAAAGTTTGGGAGCGAGGAGGAATCATGTCTACTTTTCCCATCCCACAAAATCGCGAGCAAATGTCAAGAGTTCATCGAGCGTCGTTCGTCAGCACAGTTCACCGCTCGTTTGACCCATCTACCTGTTTTCGAACCAAAGTCTCCGAAGGAGGAATCTTCAACCCCTCCCCCCGTCGATATACACGTTGTGCTATTCCCATCACCTGCGTTTGGGATTGCGAAACAATTCTGGCAGCATGCCGGTTTCGGGATCTCTAGTAGAGTGGCAGAATACTGTCTGTCCCTGCTGGAAGACCAAGCCAGCACTTCGAAACCGCAATCCCCAACGCAATCGCCCACCATCTCGCCAGTTAGATTCCCGTTGAAGCCCTCGAATAGGCATTACTCTGTCAAAACACCCGTTCCACAGAATAATTCGAGTACATCGTTTCAAACGACGGAAACTGCTTCGGATCAGATCGACAGCGACCACAATACGTATTTGGAGGAGCGATATGGGCGGAACTTGCCTCGAGAGCAGGCAACGCGAGCCAAACGAGCTTTGAGGAGAAGGATAGCAGGGGTTATCGTTGGTGACGTCGAGGCTTCTCCCCGCCCGGACTCGGACTCGGACGACAAGGACCTATCACCGGGTGCTAGTGCAAGGGGAGGCAACGTAACTGAGGCTGACGTGTTCTTGTTTCCTTCTGGTATGGCGGCTATTTGGTCCGCTCACAAACTTGCTCTGTCTACTCGACCACAAGCGAAGAGTGTTTGCTTTGGGTGAGATATTCCCTTCGCTTTTCATCAACGATTCCCTCTTATGTTTGACTGTCCAGATTCCCTTACACCGACACGCTCAAAATACTAGAGAAATGGGGTCCAGGGTGTTACCACCTCGGGAACGGTTTGGACGAAGACATCGACGAGCTGGAGAACATACTAGAACAGGAATCCGCTAAAGATCCCTCCAAACCACCCATTCTCGCCCTGTTCACTGAATTTCCATCGAATCCGCTCTTGCGTTCAGCGAATCTCCCTCGTCTGAGGACTCTCGCTGATAAATATGACTTCCTCATTGTGGTCGATGAGACCATTGGGAATTATACAAATGTCCGCGTGCAGAAGTACTCTGATATCATCGTCAGCAGCTTGACCAAGGTATTTAGTGGCTACTCAAACGTCATGGGCGGGAGGTTCGTTTGTTTCTTATGCTCCTCGACCGTTCAGTACTGATGCCTGTGATTTCAGTCTCATCCTCAACCCAACAAGTCGCCACTATCAGGCTTTGAAGAGCTGGATGGAGGGCAACTACGAAGACGTCTATTTCGACCAAGATGCCATCTTCATGGAGCGCAATTCAAGAAACTTCAAACCACGAAGCAGGCTGATCAACACGAATACCGAAGCTGTTTGTGACCTGCTTCGTTCTCAGTCTCTTGCCGGCGGCAACACCTCCTCCTCAACCGTCATCAAGGAAGTTTACTACCCCAAGTACATCACTTCTTCAAACTACGAAATATGTCGTATCAAGGTCAAGGAGGGGGATGGCGCAGAAGGGGGCTACGGTGGTCTTTTCTCGTTGACGTTCACAAGTCAATCGGCCTCGGAGGCTTTCTTCGATGCTCTTCCTTGTTACAAGGGGCCGAGCTTGGGGACCAACTTTACCCTTGCCTCGCCGTACACCATTCTGGCTCATTACACGGAACTCGATTGGGCGGCCAAATGGGGAGTTGAGAAAGGGCTTGTAAGGGTTAGTGTGGGTACAGAGGACAAGGAGGTTCTTCTGGAGTGGTTCAAGACATCGTTGAAGGCTGCCCAGGATGCTATCGCATCATGATACCCACCATTCTGCTAGTACACGCCGAAAATTCCGCCATCCAACTGGCGGTCAGACGGTAAAGTTTGGAACACCGATTACCATCCAACTGGTATCAATATTGTATGTATTGGGTTTTGTAATTGCTTCTCGGACTCTGTTCATAGATATCACCGACCGCTCAGGTGTAATTCTTCATCGTATCTCTCACCTTCCCACCTCAAACGCGCTACCAGCGCATACCCAAGATAACTTTTTGATAACTTGCTTTTTGCTGTCCATCTCGTCTTCTTTATCCTCACCTCCTTCCACTTGGACGAATAGTTCGTAGGCTCAATTTTGTCCCCCTCTCCTCGCCGTGACATCACGGTAATTCTCTTACCGGCAAGAAAATCTCCTGCCAGAGTAAATAATCATCGCTTCCCAGTTTCTGGGCCACTTTCCGGCTTCCCTCATCAATTGCAAGATCCAATGTTCCTCCATCCCATGTCTATCCGCGCCTCACCGTCATCGGCTACCCATTCCCAAGCAAGTTTTTCTCCCATCATATCCATGTTTACTATCTGACCTGGCGTGTCGCCTGTCATTATGTAGGTGGCTTTCGCGCCGACGTATGTCATGATTCTCATTCAATGATCCAACGCTACCCTTGAAGCACCAGTGCGTGGGATGCTCCCCACGCCGCCTTCTCGTGTGTTGGATAACGCAAACTACATATGCTTAGTGAGGGCCGATAGNTTTTTTTCTCTGGCCTGTGAACTCACCGATGCACCACAAGGAGGTGGTCATAACGCGGCTGTTCTATATCACGTCCATCGCATCTAGCGTTTTATCGTGTCGCCTATGATGCGAATTTCTGTGGTCAAACGGTCTTCTCGCATTGGCACTACCGCTCCGTTCACTCCATAGCGTCATTTCACGGCAAGATTCAACTACCAATCGCCGCTTCAGCTACATCCTCGCCCCATGTGTCGCGATATATAAACTTTGACACAACACCCATTTTCTTCAGCAGTTCAGCTCTCCACCTTTAGTGAGTACTTCACTCATCTACGACCTTTCTCCGTCTAACCAGCTCCTCTGCCATAGCCCGTAAAGCGTGCTTCACCCGTCAGTGTTTTACACGCCGCCGTCTATTGACCCAACAACTAACTCTTGCTACAGTTCCCTAGGTTTCAATCCTTACGATGCGCCCAGCCTTTGTCCTCCTTGCCCTTACTGCCCTCGCAGTTGCCCGTCCCCTAGAGGCGGCCACCAACTCGTTTGATCTCGTCGATAGCACCGCTGAAATAGCTTTGGCGCAAGACATCGATACCTTCGTTGAGCAGGCATGGCAAGACGAGATCGCCTCTGGTGATATGGAGGACGGCAGGCGGGGTAGGAGGCTCAAGAAGTTTATTAAACGTCTCATCAAGAAGTACGTCAAGAAGGCTCTGAAGAAGGAAGGAGGAGGAGGAGGAGCTCCCGACGCTCCTGCTGATGGTGGTGCGCCAGCTGATGGAGGAGCTGCTCCTGCTGACGGAAGTGCACCTGCTGATGGCGCTGCTGGAGGTGACGGTGCTGCTGCTGGAGGTGATGCCGCTGGCGGAGACGCTGCCCCTGCTTCCTAGATTACAGAAAGTAAATTGTACCCCGGCTGCTAAGTGAAGGTTAAGTTTGCCACAAGTCACCATTGTACGTTGCATGTCTACTATCAACTCCGTTATTCAAAATCCAACCGCCGTCTTCGTCTTCGAGGAAAGTCGAAGCATGAACCTCTTATCGACATCCGCATTCTCACTCATACTAAAAGAGCGTTCATGGATACTGATAACTCGTACTACATACTTCGCTTCAGTGTCACGCCCTACCCGGGTCAAAAGCCCGTCAAGAAGTGGGCTCGTCGCCTTCACCTGCCATCTCCTATCACCCCTAATGATGAAGTCGTCACGCGTCACGTCATGCCTAACAAGAACTAGTTGCTTGGCGTTTCTCATGTTGGAGCCAACCACTGCCATCGCTACCTCCGAAGATCCAAACTGTAATTCACCATGTTTGCCTTTCCTTCCAGAAGAGATCATCGACCATATCCTGGGGTTCCTTTCCATGGACACAATCCCACTCCGAGCATGTTCGACGGTGGCTCGATCATGGCTACCTTTAGCGCAGCGTTACCTCTTTCGCGATCTCAAGATCTCGGTGACTAACCCAGCAATAACCTCGCAACCTTTCAGAAGCCTACACCGTCTGTTCAGCACTACCTCCCCTCATCTTGGACAACATGTCCGTCACTTATTTCTCATGGTCGTTCTACGAGGTGAATCGTGGACGACTTCTGACGTTGAGCAAAAGCTCTGCGATCTCCTTCGATACCTTGAACACCCACGAAGCGCACGGATTGTGTTTCATTCCACTTGCCGGACGCCGATCATGGTTCATTCCCTCCAAACATTGGTATCACGCCCTACCTTCGTATCTCTGTTCCTCACTCTCGTTGGGAGACCATTGGCCGACGATCATGCGCCTGAGGCTGACCTTCTGGTACATTGCTCGCATGTCCGCCATCTAAATCTAGACATACGATCGAATGTCTTGGGTGGTGTTAGTCAAGGTCCCATTCCAAGGATCGATCTGACAGACCTACAAACATTGAACTTGCGGTTCCTCTACCCTCAAACATACACACTGCATACTCCAAACCTTCGGGAAATCTCTCTACGCATTTTATTCTTGTATAGTCCTGAGCAAGACACCGCTGCTTGGTCTCTGATTCCTCGAGTACCAATTTCAGTTACCCACTTGACATTGGAACTTGTCGTCGATGGTGGGTACTTCGAAGCATACCCCTCACGTTATCAACTCACCATCCCCTCACCTATAACAGCCCCTCGAAGCTCACCCGATGAATTCCCTTCTTTCGGAGACTACCCTAACAATGTTGAACACCTGACATTGATCACAAAGTTGGATCCGATAGGTCCTGTGCAAGTGCACCATCGTGCCCTCGACGCCATAGACTCCCTCTTCTCCAATGATCGCCAGAGAAACTTACTGGATCTGCGGGCAGTCACTCTGAAGCTACACATCCCCTGTGAATTTGACGTTGCACTCGAGAAGTTGCGGCCTAATGCTGCATGGGCAGCGTTGGATTCCCATTGGACTGCGCTCGTGGATTTGGGCCATCTTGAAAATCTTTTTTTNCGACTTGCAATTCTCCGACCATTATAGTGATCTGCCCTCCAATGCTCAGTGGGAGAGGACACTGCGAATCTCAAAATTCATGGACGACTGTCTCCCACGTCTCTCACGTTCAGGTATCCTCAAGATCACTCTCAATCAATATATATCGCCGATCCACTTGATTGCTCCTCCCCGTAGGCTAGCTACAGAAGAACGCTTGTCACTCCCTGCTGACACCGCCCATGGAGGAGCTCCACCTCCTGACGGAAGTTCTGCACCAGGTTCCTAGATTAGAGCTCGCTCAAGTAATAACAGCTTCATAATTCTTGTCTATACGTTGACGCAGACGCACTGCCAGCATCCTCTGTTAAAGGGAATCCATTCTCGACATGAAGTTTATCCTCGCTTGACCCTATCTCTCGACACGTGCGTGAGTCTCCGTTGGGCACTGCCAGCTATGATGCCCATTTTGTCTAAAAAATAAACCTTTTTTNGGCGAAACACTTTTTGATGAAAATTGTCAAAAAAAGAAACATTTCTAAGTAAAAGAGAAACATTTCGTAGTAATATATATATTTAGAGCAGGGGAAACACTTATCGAGTATGGGGGAAACATTTATTTTGGAGGGAAACACTTTTTTTNGTTTTGGAGAAACACYTTTTTTTCGATGCGGCGAAANCACTTTTTGATCGAGCGCCCGCTGAGTCAGCACAAGCGCTCGTGATCGGGCCAATCAGAGCGATCGGGCCAAGCCGAACTTGATCGGTCGCCTCGGTCCGTTTCTCTCTCTCCCCCTCTCTCTCTCCCTCTCCCTCCCTCCTATGCTCGATACTGCCAGTGGAGTGCAGACTGCGCGTTTACTTCTGGCTCTGCACTTGATGTAGGCCCGACTGTCGCGCGACTTGTCTCCCAGGTGCAGTGGATGGCCGACGAGGGAATGGGTGATTGCCTCATACTCTGGAAGCCTATGGGTCTCATTTGTTTCCAGCTGGTGTCGTTCCGACTCGCATACTATCTCGCTACAGCTAACCTACCCATCTCTGGTCTTTCTTTGGTCTGATCCTTGAGCGCTTGAGCTCCAACCTGCCGAGGGTACAACAAGGAGACCTGGGTCGTTCTCGGTGAGTTCTGTCCCCTACCCACTGATGTTGGGGTCAGTCGATTTTTAGCCCGCTATATCATCCCGCAAATTCTGGGACTCCTGCTCGTACACGAGACTCTGTGCCGGCCTCGTTTGGGCGTGACAAGCGCAAATTATATTGATTTTGCATGGTGAGTAATCTACCTATTCCTTTGATACTGGGGTCGTTCCAAAGATAGAGCCCTACAAGGGTGACAGACTGTTTCAATTGGTCAAGATGGGGTTCTACAATGTGAGGTTGCCCTTCCGTTTGCGTTCGAATTCTTCCGCGCGTCCCGTCAACATTCAAGACAGGATCATCTTAGGATCGTCTCTCTCCCCGTATTCCTTGATCCCTACCTCCCCATCGTGCTCGACCTCCTCCTTTTGTACTTCCCGACACCTCCATGGCGCATCATGGGCTTTTCGGCACTCTATCTCATGTGGAAACATGAAAATTTTCATATTTATGCTTTCTTTCGTACACACCAACTCCGTTGCCCCTCGCAGCACCGTATTTATATAAAACGGACATATATTCCATAAGGAATAACAAGTTACTTTTCCCCCTCATCTTCTCTCTCTTCTGTGCTGTCTAAGCTCGCCGCCCGACTTGCTCGTCTCTGTTTCTCCAGAGAGGACGAATCTTGTCCTGTCCTCCGACGTCCCAGACGGTGAATGAGATGTTCTTGTACTCGACGGTCTCAACATTGAATCCTAAAGAATTTGGAGGGCGTTAGAGGCTGTATCCTGGGCGGCTAAAAACGGTCGTAGGCAGTAAAAGTTCGCACCAATTGTTGGGATGGTCGTGACGATTT
>JAPEVF010000449.1:0-37167 GCA_029747585.1 Pleurotus djamor
CCAGCCGCGCCGTCTCACGGACATGTTCGTTCTACGACTGTCCCTCATGCTAATCGCACAACTGTCCCCACACGCCATCAACAACATTCGAGCATTAGCAACCCTCATTCTAGCATATCTGCCAACAATCGGAACGTTGCCTCGACCGACTCCCGGAATGCCGGTTCCTTCAACAAATTCTCCAAGCTAGAGCACCATGACCACGAGATGAGCAACACGAACCAAACGATGAATAATTCTGGTCTCCCTCTCAAGAAACTCTACGTCAACGTTGCAAAGACTCAGCCTCAAACTCATCATCAACACCAACGTTCTTCTTCCGACCTCTACAAGAACGATAACCACGGACAACGCAATAATGGTACCTTTACAAGAACTAATCGGCCCACCAGGTCGGATAATGCTCATGAATCCCCTGTTATGCCGTCACCTACTCTCACATGTGGATCACAGACTCCCTCTACCTTGAGTCCCGCGACTCCTTACTTTGGCTCATTCGCTTCGTCTGACGGAGTCCAAACCCAGGCGAAGGTTTCTATCAACGGCGGTACCATTGAACTGAAGGGTGCGATCAGTGAGCAAGTTTAGCTTTGGTAAAGGTTCTCGGCACACAATCATTACATCACTATTACTCTACACTCGCACCACCCTTGTTATAATACTTCATTCGACTAATATGAAACCTATGTCACTTGCACGGAACTTCTGGGCTTGTGAAGGAGCGACTATAGGGTAGGTATCATTGCAGCACAAGCTATGTACATTCATAGACCTGCGTAATGTCCGTAAAATGCCTCATAAGAAATAACGAAGATCAAGTCCTAAACCAAAAAGTGACTGGGACTAAGCCAGCTAGCTGATGGTACGCGTTGGCTTCTAAGCCAAGAAAGCGAACACAGCAGCAGCAGCACCAGCAACACCAAGAGAGGCCGAGAGCGATGAAGCACCGTTGTTGGTTTGCTCAGCGGGTGCGGCAGAACCAGTTCCGGTTCCGGTTCCAGCGCTGCTGGCTCCGCCAGTGGGACTAGCACCTCCTGGGATCACGGTAGTGGTAGGGTAAGCGGATCCCAAAGCACGAATTTCAAAGGGCTCAGATTGCGCATAGACCTACATTCGGCGAGTGAGCATGCAACGTTCCGACGAGGGATTCTGAGAAATTTTCAGGAAAATAACTCACATTGGTCGAGTTGAGAGGATTGGCGAGTTGGAGGAAGTAGTTTTGCCCAGGCTTGAAGTCGGCTTGTTGACGAGTAATTTCCTTGGAGCAGTCAGCATTGGCCTGGATGCTGATGACAGCTTGGGGTTGAACGAGGATGGTGGGATCAGTGTTCCCGATGCTGTCCGAAAAAAAAACATGAGTGACAACGTCCGTAAACGTAAGCGGGCTAACAACGAACAGGACGGTGTAGTCATTGTTGGGTGGGTTCGTTCTGCACGTCCAGGAGAAGACATTGGCAGACTGGGCGACTGGTGACAAATGAGACCACGATTCGCTAAGAGAAGCTGTAAAAGATGCTCACCCCACCAGGTCGAAGAACTGGGTGCCGTAATGGCAAACTGGTCCTGCGCAGAGGCAACGGCAGCGACGGCAGCGACGATGGCGAGAGATTTGGCGAACATGGTTGAAGAAAAGAACAATGAACCGACGAAAAGTAGAGTTATAAAGAGTGTGGGTAGTTCACCGTGCTGGGGAAAGAAGAACGAGAGAAAATTTGTCGGGCGTTGTTCGGCCCTTTGGCCTGGGTGGGAATTGTGTCACGAGACCGACAGGAGATAGAGACGTCAGTCTTCAAGCTTGAGCAAGGAAAAAAAAAAGCTACGGAGAAGGCGAAAAATTGTGCAAGCGACGGAGCGTAGGATGACTAAGAAAGCTACGGTAAAAAGCAGGCTATGTAGCTCTCGAAGTTTGCGGGGTCCTTTCGCACTTTCACGCTTGGACGGTCGTTGGGGAATGGCGCGCACGCACTTAGGTTTTGGATTTCTAGATTCCTTGACGGCCTGTGCCAGCCGGGTCAGAGGGTACACCACCCACCGCTACCCCAACAGTGATTATTTCCAAAGCAAAGAATGCACTCCGAAATGAGTACTACATGTCCTTTAGAGAGAGGTATGTCATCTCACTAGCTACCGATGATACCACCCATTCAAATCTTTCAGGAATTGCCTGCCGTCTTTCTCAGATATCGCACCTCTCTTGATTTGTGCTTCGTACTCAGTAGTGACCATCCACTTAATCCAATAGCGTCTCTACAAAGGCCTTGAGCTTCATGCCGATAGAGTGAGGTGAAAGCTCACATATTCTTCAGGAGTATAGCTAACTCCGGATCCGCCATCTAACCATACGAGGACATCATTACCGCGTATGTAATGTTTGCCATCCCATTTCATAAGGGCACCGATTCCCCTGGATCATCATCGAATACTGGCACCGACGGGAAGAGAAACGAAGCGTACCAGTCCAAAAGTTGCGCCTTTACTGGGTAGTCGCCCTGCATCGTGAAATTGACGTTCCCCAAGTGCCCATCCCTGAAGAGCTCCCGTGACCCCAAACTCCTGAGACGACGGAAAACACTTACCGGTGCTCAAGCCCATATTTCCGGACTATGCTTTCTATTTCGTCGACGGCAAGATGACACCCGATCAAGAGCAGTCTCTTGAAATCTTCGCTGAAAGGATGACGCTGGTACAATGGCGTCTTGTACAACGGTGTACCTCCGATCTTTTTCATGGCAAACCACCCAGNTGAAATGCTCGGGGTCGGGGGACTTGAGCTGCCCTACTACGCTGAGATTCCGAACTTCGAAGGCGACCATCAAGAGGTAGTTATCGTCACTGTTGTTCGGGCTTGGTTTGAAGGGCATCCCTTGCTTGAGGATATGATAGATTTCCAGATATCTTGGGCGTAACTGAGGCACCCAGTAATTCAGGATCTTCACTACCGCGGTAGAGTCATTGGCCGCATCATGGACTCGAGCGAATTTTCCCTTCCCAAGGAAAGTACCAAGAGGTGGTAAACCGTCTTCGAAATAGGGGAGCATGGGTCAGTAAACGATAGCGCACGGAGGAAGGCAGAGAGATGTCATACAGAAAGGGACATTGTAAGGAGTCGTAGCATCCTGATAGGTAGACCACTTTAATCCTTGGTTCGGATTGACAGTGCGAACGATAACGCCTACTATGCAGGTCAGGTAGTGGTCGAAGTGGCCCAATCTACACTCACCTAGGTCGCTCTGAAGGCCAGCACTTGAACCATCGCTGTCAATGAGTAGCTTCACAGTGTGAGTTTGATGTCTTGGAGTGAATAACAATAACATACGATCTCGTTGAAGTTTGCTTGCGACCAGTGTTGGATCTTGCGGAGGGCTTGAGCTTTGTCTGTGACGGCGTCAGGAACAGATGACACGAGAACGAGAATCATAATCACCAGTCCCAACTTCAAAGTAAGAAACTAGGTTGATGATAGGTTTCGCCTGTCCATTGGCGTTTGACGCTTTGAAGTACCACAAGGCCCTTTCGCAGCTAGTCGATGATGTCAATCACGAGATTACAAAAACAAAGGTAGGGGGAGGAGAACTCACAGTGATCGACTCGGTGTACTGGTTACAATGGCAATCTTTGAGCCTTGTTCGAGAGCATTTTTGAGAACGGACGGAACGTCACTGTGCAATCTAATCGTATGACCATGTTCACTACGCATAAATTCGGTTATTGACCTATTTGAGTGTCAATGATGTGATGTGGCCGTACTTGCGATCACGAAGGACGTGCTCGTCTTCGACCTCCAAGTTGTCTTCGACTTGTGGAGAAGCCTTTGGCTGCTTTCTCATCCTGTCAGGGTCAAGCTTCCCGCTCCATAGGACGTTACTGTCATTGGCAATTAGTGAGCAACAGCATGATAGGCTGCGAATGGCAAGGTTCGGATACGTACTCGACCTCTAATGCTATCACCTTGAACCCCATGTTCGTTGTGGCGAGAATTCTGCCTTGCGGTGGTATTAAGACGGTGTCTTAATTGCATCGTCGCGCGATTCGACCGTGGATGACTGTACTAGAAGCTTTCCAGGAAGAAGGTGACTGGTGATGGAAGTTTTCGCGTAAAGTTTGGGCTGCTGTACCATGGGTCCTGAAGCTAAAGGTTAAGCTTGGTCCGTCGTCGAGGCTTCAATCGAAAGGCAGCAAAAGAAGCTAGACTTCGAGGGTATGTATCGAGGTTCGTCGTTGGAGCCAGTGTCTCTAACTATGGTTCAAAGCTACTTACCCGAATCATTGCCTTGCTCTAGGTAGGTGCGAAGACAGTATTTCAGCCATTCCCGAAACGCACATGGTATTTTCGAACTTCTTAATTGACGGATATTGGAATGGATGGAATCGTGCAAGAAATCGAATTGGTAGCGGGAAGTCAAGGCAAGCACTGGAGTTCGTGCACAGAAGAAAAGAAATCGTACCCCTGATGTTGCTTGTCCCGCTTAGGAGACTGATTTCCACGATGCGGACTTTTTTTTAATTACTAGTGGCCTACTTCCTACTTGCTCTGACTCGGACATCACTAGCATTGCGTGCGCTTCGCTTCTAAGGAATCGATGTATCCGAGGTTATCTTACCTTTGTGCTGCATTGTCCATATGGCATCAACACATTTGCCCCGTTGTATCAAAGCCACAACCAGGCGATGCACATGCGGTCGTCTCATGCTTTTCATCGGCTTTTCATATCGCTTCGCTTGACACTCGATGTAGACTAATGAGCATGCCGACATCGGGGGCTTCTTTGAACTCTCTCCCAGTAAATCGGTTCAACCGCATACTCTCCACTCCTTGGTTGCTTCGCAGGGAAAGACTTTTACTAGATCAGCAATGCGGTCTCGGGGCATAGCAAGTTCCTACATGCTCACTTCGGTTTGATTGGACTGGCTTGATTTAAGTACTCTCAAGCTACAGGCTCGAGTACCCAAGCACAACTATGTTTCCCAAAATCATTGCTCTTGACACGGAGTGCGTATCCATATATCCCTAGGCTCAACGACTTTCTCAACGTTTCTCAACAGTTGGACCATCTTCTGGGGCTGGCTCGATGGCAATAAATGGGGGAAAGGTTCAGGAGCGGCATCCACTCTCGAAGACAATATCAAGCAGAAAGACTTTTGGGATATCTACGACAAAACGTATGGTGACATCCTTACTTGATCCTCCGATTGTAACCGTTCGTTTGAACTCACAATTCATTAGAAACCCCAAAAACAAATGTGGCATGTTCGCTGACGTGCCCGATATCATTGGTGATATTTTGAAGAACGGCGCGAAGCTAGCCATTGTTTCGCGTAACAAGCACAAGTCTCTGTGAGTTTCCGTTTGAATCTGTATCTTTGCGCGCTAACTCACGYTAACTCAACCATTTCCGTCTGCATAGGTGCGATCGAGCTCTTTGGCATTGGAAGGCACAAGACGGCAAGGGAGGTTACAAACCCATCATCGAACTCGTCACGTAYAACGAAATCTATGACAGTATGTGCAATCTGGAGCTCTCTCGCACTTCGCTTTCTGACGACGGTTTTCAGAGGACCCGGTTACGCATTTTAATAAGATCCATTCGTATGACACTAACGTCTACTATTCCGATATGGTCTGTTTTCCCGTGACTCAAGCGCATTCGTGGATTGATCGTGCTTTCACAGCTCTATTTTGACGATGATGCTACGAGCAATATTGTCGAGATGATGATTGGTGCGACCATCTCGCTTTTATCCTCCCGCTTCTGAGCACCGATATCTCCAACTTCAGGTGTCACGTTTCAGGTTTCCAGAGATCAGAAAGGGCTGACCTGGGCCAACTACAAGGAGGGTCTCGAAGTATGGCGGCGTAACAAGAGCATCATAACGCCGTGGAAGGGGCTGAAAGTTTCATCGTACCCGAAGGCTAAATTTATTGGTTACTCGGGTATGGATATCGATACCATCAAGCTATTGGAGAAGGGTTGGCGTAGGCACGATAGGAAGGAGGCTGCGCGGTATGGATTCGCCGTCTATATTGCTGATAACCCTGCTATGTATGTCTTCCACTTGGGTCATAACGATCATCGGACACTAACCCATAATACTCTAGTGCGGAGTACTTCAATCGCTGGATAAAATATGCCTTTGGAGGGGAGTCTGCAGAGACGGTTGTCTGCAAGCTGTACGCCCGAGACGGTGAGATTTGGGACAAGCTGAACAAGGTAAGTGAGGACGTGAGAATCCCATGTCTACGATTCTGACCGTCTCTGTTAGATCTGGGTAGCAGATGACACCACCCTCAAGACGGACGAGAAAGGCAAGGCATTCGATGTTGCCTGGAGTCAAGAAGATCGAGACCGCCTGGTTGCTTCGTGGGGCGTACATAAACCCTACGTCCTTTTTTCAAGACACCCGAATATGGACAACTGGAAGCAGCCGAACATGACCCCATTCCCCGTACCCGATCTCAAACGATGGAACGAAATGGTCGTTTATCCGCAAATTCAGGAAGCACAACTTCTGGCAGTAAGGATGAGCCAGAGTGAGCTAGAGCATGATATGAGGAATGGGGTGCATTTGCACTATGAGAAGAAGCTGAAGGAATGGAATATCAAGACCCCTCACGAGACCGTTGCTGAGTTGGCAAAATATGGAGAGTCGTCCGAGTTCCATTGAAAGGCCACCGAAATAAGGTAGATGTTCCTCTACATACATAGTCTGTAGCATCCTTTTCAGGTCTCCGTTGATATCGTGTATCCTGCATCGACTGCCCCTGTTTACTCCTAACGTTTGGTTCTGAACCGAAAAATTCCCGAAGCACCTCACCCACACTACCAAGTTGAGGTAGTATGCCCAATGGCACTCTGGCTAGCACGCGTACGACAAATTGAGCCTATCAACTCGGACATTCATTCCTCCTTAGACTTCCTTGCTAAACTAGAAGCTCAGCATTGATGCAGATGCATGATGGACGACCCCTCCATACGCTCTTCTGAGTAATCCATATACTATCTCTCCGACCTCGCGCACCGGAAGGACCCCAACGCCTTTTAAACGTCTGAGTCTTTATCAATAACCCTGACTGTCTTCTTCGGCTCGAGAACGAAGGGGGTTCCGAAGAGAAGACCATACCGCGTACGCTCCGAACGAACTTCGTACTTCTGGGGCTTGAACTGACCTTGCATAAGTTATTAAGTACTCAGTGCACTACAAGGGAATGCTCGCCCTCTTGGGAAGAAACGATATCATCCAGTTGGCTTCCACTTACGACCAAGACTGGTAAAACGACTTGATCATGTTCCCAAAAGTTGTCGCACTTGACACAGAGTACGTCGCTCTCTGACTGCTGTAATTAGTGTGACTTATTTGTGAGTGGGCTAGCTGGACCCTCTTCTGGGGATGGTTGAACCCCGATCGGTGGGGAAAAGGCCCCAACGCTTCTTCACATATTGAAGACAACATCAAACAGAAGGATTTCTGGGACCTTTACGATAAGAGGTGTGCATCATTGCTCGTGAACATTTTCATCCTTCAATTTCACGCGGATACATATAGCAACCCGAACAATCGATGTGGGATGTTCGCAGATGCTCCAGAGATCATTGGGGACATCTTGAAGCATGGCGCAAAGCTCGCGATTGTGTCGAGGAGTAAGAGCAAGGCGCTGTGAGTAGCTGCACCCGATATTCAATGCTCAGAGAGTTGACTTTGGGCTTCCTCTATCCTCTTTCTCCGTTTGTAAATAGTTCAGACCGTGCTTTGTGGCACTGGAAGGCCCCAGATGCCAAAGGAAATTATCGACCGATAATCGAATTGGCCACGTATGATGAGGTGTACGATGGTGAGCTCTTTGTCTTCGAGTTATGTCCATTGCCTGACCGCAGGTGGGCTTTGTAGATGACAAAGTGAAGCATTTCAACAAGATCCATTCGTATGACACCAAGGTGGTTTACTCCGACATGGTACGTAAATGCACCACCTCCTTTACTCCCAATTTAACACATCTATCCATAGATACTATTCGATGACGAGGCCACGAATAATACCGTAGAGATGATGATAGGTTTGTCCATCTCCTGAGTACCCTCCACAAAATCAGCTAATTGTTTACCGTAGGTGTTACCTTCCAAGTCTGTCGCGACCAGAAGGGCCTCACTTGGGCCAACTACAGAGAAGGAATTGAGACGTGGCGCCGTAACAAGGCCATTATTACACCATGGGCTGGTCTCAAGGTTTCGGCATATCCTCACGCACGGTTGATTGGATACTCAGGCATGGATATCGAGACCATCAAGCTCTTGGAGAAGGGTTGGAGAAGACACGATCGGAAGGAGGCAGCGAGGTATGGTTTCGCTGTTTACGTCGCCGACAATCCCGCGATGTCAGTCATCTTCGTCTACGAATCGGCACCCTGGATGTACCACTCACTTACTGTGATTGTAGAGCGAAGTATTTCAAGGATTGGATCAAGTACGCCTTCGGAGGGAGTGCGGCCGAGACGATCGTATGCAAAATTTATGCTCGAGATGGATCGGTCTGGGATCGTTTGAATAAAGTAAGTCAAACTGCTTTCCCCGGGGCCCTTCTCTCTCTCCTTTCCTTTTAACACTCTTCGACCCGTCAGGTTTGGGCCTCAGAACACACAACTCTCAAAACAGAGGTGACCAAAAGTGCATTCGAAATCGCGTGGAGTCAAGAGGATCGCGACCAGATAGTGTCGAATTGGGGTGTTCAGAAACCATACGTCCTATTTTCCCGACATGGAAATATGGGTGGTGATTTCCCAGTTCCTGCTGGACAACGATGGAACGAAATGGTGGTTTATCCCCAGATTCAGGAAGCTCAGCTGCTCACTGTGAGGCTTAGTGATGCAGAGTTGAATGCCGAGATCAATCGTGGGGTTCATTTGCATTACGAGCAGAAGATCAAGGAGTGGGGGATCAAGGTTCCCCAAGAGGCGATAGGGGATTGGAACGCCCATGGCGAATCGGGATTCCGCTGATGACCATGAAGAATGGACGTTCCTATCTGTATAGGATAGAGAACAGTTGTGCATTGTTGTGAAATTGACCACCTAGAAAACCTGGCAGCGGACGGGCGATAAATGTCCTGGGATGAGGCGAGCAGTCGCTCTCATGGTAGGTGGCCAGCAGATTGTGTTCCTCTGTTCCTGGAGTCTCGAGCGTACGTCACGCTGGGCGCGACTCGAATTTGCCGATACTTGGCGTGAACAGGTCAAAGATGTTACTCCGTATGAGCGAGAGCACGAAGATGAAGATGGAAACATGTTGAATACAGCCATGCGGAACTAAAATATCACAACGGCCATAATGGCTGTTGGACGACTTGGAGTGAACTACACAAAAATGGCGCTTTCCTTGTGCTTCTGGAAGTCCGCCCAAGCACTTGGAGGGATATGTATGTTCCACTCCTTGATTTTTCGCTCGTAATGCTGGTGTTTCCCCGGATTCCCAACGTCTAGGGTGAGAGCGCTGTCCTCCATACGCAGGGTCAACAACTGTGCTTCCTGGATTTGCCCATATACGACCATTTCGTTCCACCGACCAGGTTTTCGGACAGGGAATCGGCCTCCCATGTTGAAGTGACGGGAGAAGAGAACGTATGGCTTTTGGACGCCCCAGGAGGCGACTAATTCATCGCGCTTGTTTTGGATTTGAGCGATTGTACAGGGATTGCCGTTGACGTTCGTTTGGGGCGCTGTTTCGGGTACCCAAACCTAGAGTAGCAGTGATAAGCACGCACACATAACGCTGTAGAATTCGAGGGGTCATCAAACCTTTTTCAACGCCTTCCACTGCTCTTCATTTCTTGCAAATAGAGCACAGACCATTGTCTTTGCTTTGCTCTTACCGTGCGCATACTTGATCCAGTCGCTGAAGTATTTTGCACTGGAAGGATATCAATGTGATTGTAAGGCCATGGAATCGAGGAGGAGAGTTAACGAGACGTACATGGCAGGATCGTCTGTGATGTAACATGCGTATCCCCAGCGCGCGGCTTCCTTCCGATCGTGCTTTCTCCATCCCTTTTCGAGCAGTTCGATGGATTCCATGTCCATACCAGAATACCCGAGGAAGAGAGGTTTAGTGTAGCTGCTGAGGTTCAGATCAACGAAAGGTGTGACGATACTCCGGTTTCGACGCCACGTTTCGATGCCAGCTTTGTACGTTGCCATAGTGAGGCCTTTGGTACCTTGTACAAGTTGGAAGGTCACGCCTGCGACACAGCAGTTAGGCCCAAGTTAGGCCTTCGAATATCCAAACCAAGGTGAGATGGGTTCACGAACCAACCATCATTTCTACGATGTCACTGGAGGGGTCGTCATCGAAGAATATCTATAAACTGTTTAGCACAATATGATCATTTACATTGTCATGGATGGAAGCGCACCATATCGGAGTAAGTAGTGCTGGTGTTATATGAATGAATCGCATCGAAATGGTGCACCACATCCTCTGCGGAAGCACGGGAAAGAGGTATGAAGCTATATAAAGATGGGTTGAAGGGCTGGCTTACTATCAGAGTTCTCATCGTAGCTGACAAGGTCAATGATCGACTTGGAGTGCCCGTTTGCATCTGGAGCTTTCCAGTACCAGAGAGCTCGGTCACACCTTATTCGATCTTTAATACAGCGGATTGGGGAGGGAAGGTTACAACGTACATAGCCTTGTTCTGGCTATGGCAGACGATCGCAAGCTTAGCGCCGTGTTTGAGGATATCTTCAACAATAGTTGGAATGTCAGGATGCATCCCACATTTGACGACCGGGTTGCTGAGCAGGATATATTTGCACGTGAGGAACACTAGTGAATGCGAGAATTGGATACAGGTTAGTGTACCTTTGATCGTAGAGGTCCCAGGTATTTTGCTGCATGATGTTATCTTCCACGTTCGGAGAACGTCCACGGCCTTTTCCCCAACGACGAGGATTGAGTTCACCCCAAAAGATGGTTCCACTACGGCAGCGTAGAAAAATTAAGCATTAGTTGTAAGAAGACGGAGGAAAGCGTACAGGGTATCGAGAGCGACAACTTTAGGGAAGGGCTGCATAGGAATTTTGGAGAGGTTCCCTTTGGAATTTTTGGACTACAACGCTGGGAGCTTGGAATGTGAACCTGGTCTTGATGTGTTCGAGAGAATTACATCACTCGAGGTGAATTGGATGGGCTTATGAAGCTAAGTACAGTGAGGTTGACGAGCCGCAAGCGTCGGCTTGTGTGTGTCCCATGACTGAAATTCCAATTGCGATGAGTTGCGTTGGCGTTTCTTCCGAGTCCTGGACAGGGTCTTGGGCCACTGATCGGTAGGAGGACGCGGATAATTTGCGGATAATCCCAGGGATCCCTGGAGTTCAGTAAACAGACGAACATTAATAGTGAGGAATGGAATCAGCGAGAGCAATGGAGAAGAGCTTCTTTCATTAACGCAGTGGCGTAACGAATCTGTATGTCGTGGTTGAAGTTGAAGGGACCTCGGAGGGAAGTAAATGCCTGCATGGAGTGGCGTGCGAAATCTCCGAAAGTCCGCGACTGGCAAAATCGCAACGCGATTTACGGCCAACTCTCACGAAGTACATGATGCAGTCAAGCCCTGTCTCATATTTATGCTGCGCCCATATCAATGTGCACTGCACGTAATCCCGCGATCGGGCGAACATATTGACATCGGGGACAATCAAACCCCTCATTGGCGATGCCAGGGTTGAAGGAAGCAGTGAAGAACCTTTGAACGTACCATGAGGTGACACTGGACTCACCGCTGGTAGTTCATTTCTACTTTCTAGAAGCCATATAAGCATTTTTGAGAATGAGCCGAAAAGCTGTGGAGAGCTGGAAGACACCCAATGGAAGTCGCCATGTAGGGTACAGCGAAGCTCACGATTCCGAATAACCGCCTAGGTTGTCTCTTCCGAAGTCGAAGGCATCGAATTAAGAGGTCCTATCCCAGGCCACACACCACGTATTACTGTCCACTGATTCATACCTTTGTTTGATGTGCTTTTTGAAGAGGATAGCATAGCTTACCATGCATCATCGACATAGAGTAGTACGGAAAATTTGCAATTGGGGCAGTTGTGTAAACGCTTAAATTCTGTGCGCCAAAAGCACTCACATCATCCAGGAATGTCGGTACAGCCAATGCCCAAATAACTGTCTAAACACAAATGCCTCATCAAAACATGAAAAAAGATATCCTAAGGGCAGAAAACTACGACCTGAAAAAGAATTATTCCGCCTCCGCTTCATAATTAACATCATGACCATCATCCAAATCCCACTTCTTGCCGTTCTCCTTCTTCTCCGACACTGTCAACCAAGCTTCTAGCCTCCTTCCAAGTTCACCACCCCGTCCGCCACAGAAGTCACCGTCCGTTTCCAGCATCTGCTCTTTGTCCTTTTCCTTGGGAAATGGCAACTTGGATGATGTTTTTCGTCGTGCGGCCTGCGAGGATGCCAGCATCGCCTGCAGCTCACAGACCGAGTCCTCGCTATCCCTAGACTCTGGTACAAGACGGGCCGCGTTATCGGGGACACCGTCCTCAGCTTCAGCCTCTTTGAACCACTCTTCCTCCATGTCCTCTGGCCCGAGAATGCTATCCGCGAGCCCTTCCTCCCAGCCGTCCCATTCGATACACCGATGCGCCATACGCAGACGCATCCCCGCTGACTCGTAGTACAGCCAGTCTCGGGCGAGAGATGTGTAGTCGTAATCACGACCGTCTCTTGGTGATGTTACATGACCTGGTCGTGATCCCAATCGTGCCACAGATTCACGGAAGAGGTTGGCGACGAAGGGACTGGACTGTACAAACGCCGGAAGATGGGCACATGCCCACAGCGGTCGTGTCGTTGTTGATTCCCAGTCAATGATACATGTCTAATGAACGGTGAGTTGAAAGAGAATACGAGAAGGACATTTGATTGAACCCACTATTTTCGTGTGATCGTGGGCATCGACAAATACGTTCTCCAAACTGAGATCATGGCAGTCGATCCCGAATTCTTCCGTTTCCTCGCGTTTCTCCAGCGTCGCCGTCAGCCTCTCCATGAGATCCATAAACCTCTCCATCTCCTTCCTCACTCTCTGCTCACGTTCATGGAGATGAGCAACCAAGAACGTACTCCTCTGCATCCGCCTGTAGTCTCTGTACATCGCATCTCCCGGTCCCTCCCACTCTTCCTCACTCTCCTCCAAGTCATATTCGTCACTATCATCACTGCGGTCGCCCGGTACGGCATTCAGGTGGTGATGCCGTGATGAGCGAATTTCGTCAGGGTCAAGGTGAAGCCGGTGAGGTGCTGATTTGCCCTCGCATTCCCTGATAACGCCAGTGATTTCGCGATCAGCACAAGCGGCGAGGTAAGCTGATGTAGTGGACCAGGGTCCGCGATTTAATTCCTCTGCGGACATATCTCCTCTGCCTGAGCCGAAAAAGGGCCAAGAGATGATAGGACCAACGTGGTAGTCGGGCGAAGCATTCTTGTGCTGCAGCTTACGCGCAACGGCGGAAGAAAGGTTAGCCGCCCCTGATGAGGTGAATGGGAAGGACGAATATGACTGGTCCGATGCGCGAGGAGTGTCAGCCGAGGAAGGGGAGTGCATGGCAGTTCGGCTAGATGAGGTGTCAAAGTAGAGAGAGCCAAGCTTTGGGAAGCGATGAGCGAAGATGGGTATTATGAGTTCTGCAACGTTATCCAGCAGCTTGACTAGGTCATTGTACGGCATCGAGTGGTAGACTCTTGACAGGGGTATACCAGGGGCCTTGGGAAGGATGTGAGTCACGTGATGAGGATGGAGAATTTGAAATTTACGCGAGGAAACGCGCTGATCGCAAATCGCTCACCTTTGACATGAGAATGAACTCACCGCCAAGACGATTGTATGGATTGGCATCGTAGTGGTACACAGTCGGTACAGGGATGTTCGTATGCTCGCGCAAATATTGCATTGTAGCGACTTCGGACTCTGTTTTGAGCCGAGGCATGAATCGACGCGCTACACGAGCTACGAGCTCAGATCGGTCAACTAGCGTAACCAAGTAGGCCTGTTATGCATGTTATGGTGTTAACTGCGATATCGGACTGTTGGTGGCTTAACTACATACCTTGTGAAATGTGCCTGCGTAGGTGAAACAAATCGCTGATGTGAGCAACGGCGTACCGGAATTGCCGGTATGGTGATATTGCTTACCAGAGCTCAAAAACGTAATTCTGCCCACGTCGACGCCCATCTTCTCTTTCACGACGTCCTTCAAGACACGCCTATCGACCTGGAACGGAGCAAAGCCGTTCACGGTCGCGTCAGCCTTGGATTCCTTGCGCCGGTCTTCATGTTCTATGGCCCAATCCCATTCCAGCGGTGGCTGTGATCTTCCAGCTGAAGAAGCTGAGGGAATCGGTGAAATAGCCATGGCGGTAGCTGCCTTCTTCTTTTCGGTGTGGGGTAAACGATGGGGTAAAGATGTCGAGTAGCCATTCTTGATCATGGCTCCAGATAATATACCTTCCGTCTCCGGTTTATGGATCGCGTCCAGGCGGTGTGCTGAGGGCTTATCAACGGAGTCCAGGCCCAAGTCGAGCTGTTCGTCGAGCTGGCCGTCCAATGTGATGGTAACTGGCGTATTATTCCACTCGCTCAAAGGAGCCAGCAATGAGGATATACTGCCAAAGATGTAATATCTGGTACGAGGAGGAGAAGAGGAAAACGCACTCTACATGGTGGTGATCGTGACGGTGTCCAATCTCTGAGCTACCATTGTGTTTGGCCTTGTTTTGCATTCCCGTAATCTTGGCACGTGCTTCGTGGGCGACCCTGTGGAGCATTTTGAGGAGAGCTTGAAAGGAAAGAAAGAAATGTCTAAAAGTCTAAGATCTAACGGGGATTCCCAAGCATTCATGGCTCAACCGAGCACTCTTTATACGAGGGGCCCTAGTAATCTAGTCAGTTTATCTTGGCACAGATCCACGCGTTAAGGCGATGTGGTCTGACATGGAAGTGACTTACTGGAAGCTTTCCCAACGGAAAGCGGAAGGACGCATAGCTAGACGGGGAAATCGCCCAATCTCGCGTATACTATTGCGTCTGTGTCGCTTGATCCCGGGCTTGGCAATCGGCCTACGCCCCTACCTCCTGTAGTTAGCCCCTACGTACCCTTGGCTATCCCTATGCGCACTGATTGTGATCAGTAACATCATCATTGTCGCCAAGTACTCGTCGGTATCCTAGTGAGTACAAAGCTCTTCTCAGTACTCGCAGCTACTGTCAAGGAGGGTTGATGACAACGATTGGGGCGGACCAGAGAAATCGCACACATTCAACTCCGAAACGTGGGCACCGAACAGTTATTCATAGCTTCCTCCGTCGAATCAATTACTTGCCCGATCGAAGAGCTCAAGATATGGTTGCCTGACTCCAGAATCTAAAATTGAGCAAACCTCCAGCGGAAACGGACGGCGTCCCCTTGATTGAAGACATTCAGAACTTCGATTCGTGTTCGATTCGTCCTTGCAGGTGTCCATTGGGTTAGAGGGAAGGAGAAGTTGGATGCTGGTCCATTACCAGCATGGTGGTGTGAGAGATAGATAATTAGATTACTCATACGATACTACTGAAGATAGCCAAGACATACTTACATGCAGGTTCTGTTGCGGGGATAGAGCGGGGCAGACGATGTGGTGGTGGACTTTGCGGTGGGCTACTACGATGTGAGTTGATAAGAGTTGTATTTGATGTCTTCCTTTGAAAGACTCGCCTTTCAAGTAGGAGAACCCCCCGACCTCAGTCTCCGAGAGGGGCGTATTTTCTGAATCAAGTATATAGGATTCTAGGACGAACGAGGCTTTCGGCTGTCTCGCATTTCTAACCACGATAAAACGACCTTGTCGACGTCGCTACAGCTGGATACACCAGACGCATGCTGACCAGATTGAACGGGGAATTCTTCAAATCACTCGAGGCGCCGAAGTTCTTTCAGCCCGAGGTGAAAAAATTCGAACGTGGAAACTATTGGTACTGGCGATCACTGTTCTCGTATCTCGAGCGCCAAGTCACTTCGCTTACCTCTCCCTCGCCGGCTATGGTTGTCGCGTCAGGTTCCCAGCCGCTGAATGTATAGAATAAAGACAAAAACAGGCGCAAATGTGGGTAGTAATAAACGTCATTCCAGGTTCGTCTTGGTCAAATCGAAGTTCGATAGGCGAGAACATACCGAGCTTCAAGTCCCCGACTTCGTCCTAGAATCAGTAGCTAGTAATTCAACGAAGTGCTAGGCAGTTCAAAGGTGCAGAACAACACTGGACGCTTTTCGGACCGCCCGGGCCCATACGTCCCGAAGGCGCATCCTTACCATTGAAGTATACGAGCTGTCTGAGACATCGAGAAGATAAACTGAGTATTTCGAGCATCAAATGGGAGCCGACTGATTACTTAGGTGACGGAGAATCATGGTAAACGAGGGCGCGAAGACAAGATCATCTCCCCTTTCCAGGGACGATATTAATAGGAGGACGTTTACCTCGAATAGAGTAGACTCATTCTTTACACTGTCCTTTCCCCAGGTCGCCCGTTCATGGGAAAGGCTGTTTTCAGCATGATAAGGGCAAGTCAGCTCCAGACACTTCAAACGACAAACACCACGCTGTTCTATCCAGCACCGACCAGTGAGTAACCATGGAAACGGAGAAATGGCAGACCTGGGTACGCGCCATGCTGTCCCCAAGTACATACTCCCCGTTACATCCTTACTTCTGTTACATATTGACAAAGACCGGAGTGTCGCATGCAAGTCAAATTAGATTTTTTNGACCCGTACATCCGCCGTAAAAATTGCGTTCAATTTTCATCACCGAGGCGGTCTCGGGCGCCAAGTCAGCGTCAATCACGTTTGTAAACAAATTGACGGAAGTGACACCGTTTTCTCTTCTTCACCACCACCGCCAACGACGGATACCCTTCCTTTCTGCGAGAGTGCTCTGCATTGACTGCTAGCCTCGTCGCCATCGTCGATCTCCACGAAGCCATGTCCTCGCTCGTCCCCTCACCGCAGGATACTTCATCCCATATGATGAAGACGACCAGGGCTGGGAGACCCTTTCACCGAGTTCGTGAGGCCCTGTATCGTGTTTCTTGCCATGATTGAAGGTCTTGTTTAGGGAACGATAGAGCTATTTGGTATCCTAATGATGTCGATGCAGCTCAGCACGCATCGCCAGCATTTCCGTTCATTTCCTAATTCATTCACCGTGTAAGTCATTCAGCTACGCCAGATGCACATTAGGCTAATTGGGAGGCGTCGGATATCGTAGTGATGAAGCCGTTCAGCACCTCAAGTCCGTTCGTTTCTCCCAGTGTAACCGTACTTCCGAGCCAAACGACCCATTGCGAATCATGACTACGACTCGCACCTTCACCTTTTCCATGACACCGGACATGGCTCGAGCCATTGTACAACACCTCATAGACGCTAGGCTCATCGAGAGTGCGACGGACCCCCTTCAAACATTTCTCAAGGAGCGAGGAATTTACGTTATCAGTCACAAGGGTCTGCACGTTCTGGAACGATTTACGGCAAAGAATGGCGTCGAGTACCCACAGCTTCCTATCCTGCTAGAAACACAGCCTATTTGTGTCAAGCTTATCCAATTGCAACGGCGAGCAGAAGACGACGACATCGTCATCACCAAACCCATCATCCACGCTCTCTTCAGACGCTTCGCCGGGAGCAGACCCAATTACGTTCCCAAGAAAAATGGTGACCAAGATCCGTTTCAGAAGCTTCACGAACGCTCGAAGGGTATCATCCTCAAGGACTTCACCACGTCCGGGCGTTCCAAGACCAAACATCGTTGCTGCTTCACAGCGGTCAGTGCTATGGAGTGGATGTGCGATTTTACGTCGGTTGTGGGAAGGGAGGAGGCTGCCGAGATTGCTGCCCAATTTTGCCGCTTCAGGTTGATATCCCTGGTCAGTGAAGATGATAGGGATGAGGATTCTATTGTGTTCACTGTGAGAGGATCAGGGCCCGATGATGAACACTACAGCGTACGTTTCCATCTCTGATGAATCGGCTGACTATCTGATACTGGGTATATTTAGCGCGGCGAGTTTGTGTGCAGCCAAGCAGCCATCTACAAGGTCACGGAGGAAGGACGGCAGTTGCTTCACTGGGATACCGCCCTTCTGACGACCGCGATCGACAATGCCAAATCTCGCTCAACATCTTCGCTATCAACCTCTGAATCGACTAAACTAGATTGCGACTCAACTACCGAACGACGCAGCGTCAAAGACAGCAACTTCAACCGCTTGCGGTATGTCCTCGAAAAGCCCATGCTTCGCTCGTTGTTCCGCGAATTCCTACGCGCCTCGTATTGCGAAGAGAACCTGTCGTTTTGGCTTGATGTCAATGACTTCAAGCGCAAGTTCAGCACAACATCAAGTGTCAAGGTCGCGGATGATACACCACCAGCAGGTGGAAAGTCTCACGGACAGGATGCGATGGAAAGGCATCATGATTACCTCGTTCGCTTGGGATTCCAGGTCTACAATAACTACCTTGCGGCGTCTTGTCCAGCGGAGTTGTCTCTGGACTCGAGGTTACGATCGGAGTGCTCCAAGTTCCTTGCGGATGTTCTGGTCAACGCGCGCTCAACAAAGCCTTTCAAAAACTACCTCGAACCCGAGCATAAACCTGCCTTCGATACGTCTCAGCTACAGAGGATGATCATGCAGTACGACGCTATCAATGCCAGTGTCATGAAGACTATGGCGTTGGACTCTATTCCCAAGGTTCGTTTTTCTCTCCCGTCATCTGATCCTCCGCTGAATCATCCCCCTAGTTTGTTGAAACAGCGACGTACATTGCTGCTCATAACCAACTTGACCTCGAAGACTCTGGAAGCGACATTAAATTCCTCACCCCCTCCGATGATGTACCTGATCAAGAGTTCAGCGGGATCTACATCAGTGTATCGCGCCTCGCCGGCGAATCCAGGGCTGGCAAGTTTATCTGAGAGGCGAGCCGGGCACTCGCAGGCACACTGACCATATGGTCATTTGTCCCCTTGTCAATCTCTGTCACTTTCTTGGCGCCTCAAGGCCTCAACTCCCGCTCTACCTCTACTGGTCATATTTTTTCCCGTTTCTAGCTCCCCCACTCCTTTGATGCCTTACCACGACCCTCGAAGATTTTTTTCTTGAAACACTCAACCAACCCCCATACCATAGATGAAGCTGTAATTTTCTTGCTATCGTCGACGTACACTTTAATCTATTTCCTGGCACAAGTACTCTCCTCCAATTCTGTATACAAATTTTTATTTTTATGGATGTCCTTCCTCCCACCGTTATTCCATATATTACTATAATTCTCGCTGGACCATGTCGTATGACGTTTTAGCTGGTAACATTTATATATAAGCCCCCCTTGTATTTGTACGTCGCACTTGGAACGAACACTCTAAATTTTGTTATTGCGTATAAGTAGAAGTGACAAGTCAGTGCTTCAGTAAGTACCAAGTACTGGTTCTTGTCTGCTCAGTCGCTCTTGTCGACGACAGTCCCGAAGGCGCTTTCAAAGCTTCACCCCAGCGTCTCGCCTCATCCAGATTTCCAGCTGTGAATTGGGTGGACTTCGAATTCCCAAGATTTGCAATGGCAATAAGAATAGCCTGCTCAGTGCTCATAATCCCCACCCCATGAAGACGAAACCTGAATCCATCCGTGTGGTGGTCATTGGCATTGGGTGAGCCTCCAAATCGCTTTTCGCTTTTACCAAGGCCGAAGAGGCTTGATGGGTTTGCCAGTGGTGCTACATCAACGGGAAAGACCGTTCTAGCAAATCATCTGAAAAATTGTCTTCCAAATAGCTACATTATCCATCAGGATGTGCGTTCATCTTTTCATCTATCGGCGGAACCATTTGACCTTTGTGTCTTTCGCAGGACTTTTTCCCTGTGGGCCTATTGCTCAGTCACAATGTTACGGTCGACATGTAGCTCACAAAGCCCATGCATTCTGCTTACCACAGCCTAGCTCGACGCTCCCGGTCGACCCCGAATTCGGTTTCCTAGACGGCGACGCGGCGACTACGGCGGTCGATTGGGATCGTATGGCGGAGTATATCTCTAAGGTCAAGCAGAGCGGTACTTTACCTGACGCACGCGTATCCTTTCCCGCTTTGAACGATGGGCCGACAATCCCTGTTGATGAAGGTGTGATACTCAATTGGAGAGCACAGATTGCCAGGGTCTCCGCTTCGCATCTGGAAAAGCACAATGAAAGGCTCGTTTGGGTGATTGTAGATGGGTTCTTAATGTATTGGGATGAGGTGAGCGAGCTGATATACCTTTGGACCTGTTGAAACCAACTTACCAGTTGGTCCGAAGCGAATCGTCACAAACCTCGATATTCGTGTGTTTCTTCGCGCACCCGAGGACATCGCTAGAGCACGGCGCGAGTCTCGCACATATCTGACGCCTGGTAGGAGCTATCCTTTTTCCTCGTGGATCCGGTAGTCTCATGAGACCTTAGAGGGAAGTATTTGGCGCGATCCTCCTCGCTACTGGGAAAAAATTGTCTGGCCTGCATACCTGGATGCGCATAAGCACCTTTTCGAAGGCGGAGACGTTGTATCTGGTAGCCTGAGCCAGAAAATCGACGGCCTGATATTGCTTGAAAGCACGCAGACAGAGATGGAGGATATGATTAGCAGGGTGATGAATAAGATCGTTGCGATCACTTATTGATGGTACTCGCAACATGACATTGACGAAATCGACTTCGCTGACTTTCTCCCCAGAAATATCACCTCTCTCCCTTGTCTATTTAATGGAGAAGCTTTCTTGAATTTCCACTGTCCATGTATCTACCGGCAAGGTATTGGTGTACTGGGCTTCATCGTCTATCATGTGTGACTGCATACGACCATTTGAACCGACCCCAATCTACAAACACCTTCGTATGACATTGCTCGAATTTGTCCTTGGTCCTCGTTCAGCATATCACCAACTACTTACGCCCATCAAACCACCAGTCTAGGTTCTTGAGAAACGCCCTTGAGTCTTTCTCACTGATGGCGCCCCGCTTCATTTGAGCCTCGTATTCGGTGGTCACCAACCACCGAATCCAGTAACGTCTCTGCGCAATAGCATGAGTGAGTGGCTTTCTTTTCGTTTCGTGATGGATTCATAACTCACAAACTCTTCAGGTTTATACGCAGCACCAGCTTCATTGTCGCCCCACACCAACACGTCATTGCCTCGAACGTAGCGTTTGCCATCCCACTTCATCAAAACGGCAATGCCCCTACGACATATCGTTGTGTTAGGGGATGATACTGTCTCTCCGAGGCTCTCACCAGTCGAGCAAGTGCCCCTTGATCGGCATATCATCTTTCATGGTATAGTAAACATTTCCCAAATGTGCGTCCCTGTTCACTGATCAGCAAACAATGAACTCAGACGCAATGAGCCCACGACCAACCGATGTTCAACTCCGTACTCTTTCACCATAGCCTCAATCTCGTCTACAGCAAGGTGAGAGGCCGCTTTCAGGAGCTTCTGGAATGTCACACTGAAAGGATGCTCGCGGTAGAGTGGGGTCTTCCACAAAGCAGTGCCCTCAACCCTTTTCATCATGAACCAGCCCGTAAACTTCTCGGGCTCGGGTGCGATGAGCTGCTTTACCAAATTGAGATTTCGAACTTCGAACGCGAGCATCAGCAAGAACTGCTCGTCGTTACTCCCATCCTTCGGTTTGAACGGCTTGCCATCCTTGATGATTCGATAAATCTCCAGAAATCGCGAACGGAGGTCTGCCGTCCAGTGTTCCAGGACCTTAACTACGGCATTGAGATTATCCTTGGAATCATAGACCTTGGCAAATTTCCCTTTTCCCAAAAGCGCACCCAAAGCCGGGAGACCGTCTACACGCCGTACCATATGAGCGGTCATGGGTGAGGAAAAGAGAGCATGTAGAAGTTCTTACAGAACGGTGTATCGTATGGATCCGGACGAGGTCCTGGGGGTGTCGGCGAGGGTTTGCCTTTCATCGCACCTTGATACGTCTGCCAATCTAATCCCTCTCCATTTACAAGCTTCACTTCGACACCTAAACTACATCAACACCAAACTCCTCAACACGGTGAACTCAAAGTCCTCACCAAGGTCTCTATGAATGTTCAAGGCCGACGAGTCAGCATCAAAGAACAGCTATAAAGATCATGTGCAGTGCAAATATCCCCTTCCAGAGTGACGCCACTCACCATCTCCGCGAACGTAGCACCGGACCACGTTTGTATCTGCCTGAAGGCAAGTTCCTTGTCAACTAAGGCACAGTCGCATCTATGGCTTTCGTTCTTAATCCATGGCATAGTAACACACCTTTCGGGCCCACTTCATTGTAGGTTACCACATCAATAATCGGTTTGAGCCGCCCATTGACATCTTTAGCCTTGAAATACCACAGAGCTCGGTTGCAGCTGCGAACATGTTGGATCTCCCTGTCAAGGACAAAGGATTTCATCATCAACTTACATTGCGGCGCTTGGATTTTTCGAGACAATCGCAATCATCATGCCGCGCCTGAGGACATCGTTGACGATGTTCGGTATGTCGCGGAACAGTGTGACCCGATTCTTGTGGTTGCTGTCGAGGGGTTGTCAACAAGAGACGGCGCTTGTAAGGAGACACTATACTTACTTTTTATCCCTCACAACCAGCTCACCCTCCTGTTCTAGGTTATCTTCAACTCTTGGAGCCGCCTTGGGATTTGCTCTGATCAACGATTCGTCCAATCGACCACTCCAGATGGTGTCGCTATAACGTGGCTAGTTAGATACCTGCACCCCCGTTCTACTCGGGAACGCGCACTCCAGCCCAAACGCGACTACTTTCGTGGAAGTAGGAGGCATTCAATCGAAGGTATCGAGGATTGGTTGAGGAATGAAGCAGTCGAAATGTAGGTTTGCACTTGGGGCCTTTCATGCAACGGTGTGGTTGATACTGATCTAGTACTGACTCGATGCCATTGTGAAGGTTAGGCTCGAGCATGTGGTAACCACACGCCAGAACCACACTCGAGTATACTTCATTGCCACCCCCTGCCCTTCACGTCCAGGTTCCATAACAGAAGCATGGAATCAGCGTATTTGATTAACCCTGACCCCATCGCCCATGGTATCACCTCGATCTCCGTCGCAATCGCCTCCGCTGCCAATTTAATCAGAGATCTTGTTTGAAATGATATGGCTCTGAGAGGTAAGTAGAAGTAATTCGCGCGAACTTAGGTCACTAAACCTGAAGCCGCCTCCTGATGAACGTTTCAGAGTGTGTGGAAGCCGCAAGCTGGCCACCCCCCCCYTTCGCCTCAATTCGCATCCGCAACCCGTGACTCTCGACGTGAAGATACTGCTCACATTCCAAGCCTAATGTCTAGATATTTAAGACTCTCGAGGCATCCTTGTGGAGTTACAATGGCCTCCTTCCCAAAAATCGTAGCTCTCGACACCGAGTAGGTCGTCGTATATTCCTACCTAGACCCCTTGCTCACCACGCGTGGCACCAGGGGAACTATCTTCTGGGGAAAACTGAATTCCCGTAGATGGGGCAAGGGCCGTCGAGCTTTCCCAACCATCGAAGATAACATCTTGCAGCAGGGCACCTGGAATCTTTATGATAAAAGGCGTGTTAATCTCCACCGACTCGCACACTTGTTCATTCGCTGACTCACACACGTATTCTGCGTAGCAACCCTGCCATCAAATGCGGGATGCACTCGGATATCCCAGCTATTGTTGAGGATATACTCAAGAACGGGGCCAAGCTGGCTATTGTTTGCCACAGTCAGAACAAGGCCATGTGCGTTCTTCAAGTTCATTTTTGCCGCTCCGGTCTCCCTTGTTGAAGATGAAAACAGGTGTGATCGAGCTCTCTGGTATTGGAAAGCTCCAGATGCGAACGGAGATTACAAACCAATTATTGACCTCGTAAGCTACGATGAGAATTCCGATAGTGAGCCAATCCCCCTTCAAAGCCAAACTTCACTCCCCTTCCCGCTCATCTTCTTTCATTTCCTAGAAAATATGGTGCACCACTTTGATGCCATCCTTTCATACTATGACAACGATGCATCTTATTCTGATATGGTGCGTTCCTATCTCTCCTATCCGACTCGGTCGGCTCATGGTCGACTCATGCTTCACAGATACTCTTTGATGATGACCCCACCAGTAACATCGTAGAGATGATGGTCGGTACGTATATTTGGTCTATCACCATTTTATTCTGAATCCATGTCGCAGGCGTGACATTCCAAATTGTGCGAGGTACGAAAGGCCTTACAATGGCTACATATAAAGCAGGCATCGAAACGTGGCGTCGCAATCAAAGTATCATCACGCCCTTTGTGGGCTTGAACTTGAATGATTACAGCCGACCACTCTTCCTGGGTTATTCTGGCATGGATATTGAATCCATAGAACTGCTGGAAAAGGGATGGAGGAAGCACGACCGAAAGGAAGCTGCACGCTGGGGGTATGCGTGCTATATCACCGATGATCCTGCAATGTGCGTCTTCCGTTTTTCCAAGCATGACAAGTGATTTACACGTCCATCAAGAGCGAAATACTTTGGCGACTGGATTAAGTATGCCTTCGGTGGGAGCCAGGCAAAGACCGTAGTTTGTGCGATGTTTGCAAGGGATGAAGATCAGTGGAAGGCGTTGAAAAAGGTGAGAGCGCACAACCTCCATATCATCGCATCCTTCGATGTTTATCCATTGCCATCTAGGTCTGGGTACCCGAAACAGCGACCCAAACCAATGTTAACAACAAACCTAACACAGTCGCTTGGAGCCAAGAAAATCGCGATCGACTGATTGCTTCATGGGGCGTCCAAAAGCCGTATGTGCTTTTCTCCCGACACGTCAACATGAACGCTTTCAAACAGCCAAACATGAAAGTCCGGTTCCCTGTCCCTGGTCGCGCTCGCTGGAACGAAATGGTGGTCTATGGGCAAGTTCAAGAAGCACAACTGCTAACCATCCGTATGGAGGACGATGCTTTGTCCCTTGATATAGGCGATCCGGAGAAGCATGTGCATTACGAGAAAAAAATCAAGGAATGGGGAATTCAGGTACCTCAGGCTGCTTGGGCTGACTTCCGAAAGCACAAAGAAACTGCGATTTACTCGTAGTACCCCACAGTATCGTAGCCCTCCACAGTATCTACTTCAAATTGTCATCCCACCACGTCAGATGTAGCCTTCATGATCCTTTCCATCGCTGTATTGACCATGTCTTTCATCTCAGTCTCCGTGCTTTCGAACAGAATGACATCGTCCACCTTTCCGCTCAATTGACCAGCAACCACGTCGCCGTCCTGAAAGAGTTCCTTATGTGCATCGACATATGCGGGCCAAACAATTTTCTCCCAGTATTGAGGAGGGTCACGCCAAGTATCGCCCTCTGGTGAGGGCAGAGAGTCAGCTTGGACACAAGGGAATACGAACCGAAGCGCACCTGGTGTGACATATGCTCGAGATTCACGCCTCGCTCGGGCGACATCCTCGGGAATACGGATGAATACGCGTACATCAAGATCAGAAACGATCCGCTAGAATGCCCTTCAGTCCAGTGTATCCTGCAATCGATGGTTGCACACCTTGTCCCAGTACATCAGAAACCCGTCAACAATTACCCAAGTCAGCTTTTCCCCGCACTTTTCCAAGTGCTCGCTGGCAAGATTAACGCTTTCAGTCTTCCATTTGGCGATGATATCGCCGTCAACGGGTACTGCGGGTGTCTCATTCACAGCATCAAGGGATTGGTGACTTTCCGGTAGCACGCCACTCTTCTTGAGCTCTGAAAGGAATTTGGTCATACGTTCCCAATCAACGGCTGTGGCAGCTGTATCCCAGTCTTGAAAACCATGCTCTGGGTCGACTGGAAGCAATTCGGCCGGCTAAGCAATGCGAATATTAGCCCACGCGATCTTGATGGTAGATGATCTCGATTGCTCAGCGACGCACGGGAACGAAATCCTGAGGATGGACCGTTGCATGGATGATTAACTTGTAGAATGACAGAGACGACCTACGTCTTGGTGAATGATACAGCTACCTGGAAGACAGCTTCGCAAGTGCTTTGAAAGGATAGTCTTTCCTGACGACGTCGCACCACTAATGCAAAGCACATGATCAGGTACACTGGTTCTAGCCTTTAAGAAATAAAGGAGCCCACCCTATGCCAATAACCACAACGCGAACAGAGTCAGAACCTCCGGCCATTGTATTGGCAAGGGCTTGGGGGTCAAGTTCCAATAAGTGACACCGGTTGGTCAGTTCAAGAAGATGGACGTACGTCGCACATTTACTAGGAAGCATCAGTATTTGATCAAGAGCTTGTGGTCAGGGACGTCAGGAGCTTGAACTGAATGGATCACTTAAACTTTCCTTGACGGTTGTTCGAAGCGTTCCAATCGGACCTCCCATCATGGTTTGGGTAGGTCCCTAGAATTCCACGAAAAGCAAGGAAACGAAGAGGGCGAGAAGTGAGCTAATCATGATGGAAGGTTTCCCTGACTGTGTGTGGCAGCGGCGCTAAGGCTAGAAGAACACGTCCATGGAGGCTACTTGTGCTGTGAAAAGATATTTAGATGTAGATGAAAGCAAAGTAAAGAGAAAGCACATCTTTCTTCAATGTATCCAAAACTGATAGCCCTTGATACCGAGTAAGTGGACTCTCAAGCCATACTTTCCTCCGATGACTTGTCGGTGACCTCACACTGAGCGCAGGAGGTGCATTTTCTGGGGGCACTTAGATAGCAGGCAGTGGGGCAGGGGGTTCGGCGCATTTCCAAACGTAGAGGACAACATAGTTAAGATCAACCACTGGGAGATCGGCGACCGATCGTAAGTCTCACCGTTAATTCATGGCCACGACCGTAACACATGATTACTCCTGTAGGAACTTTATGAATCGATGTGGACTATATCCAGAGATCCCTGGGATAATTGCCGATATCTTGAAGAATGGGGCAAAGTTGGCGATCGTGTCAAGGAAATCTAACAAGTCCCTGTGAGTAATGACAGACATTCAGTCGACGGTCCGCCCTAACGTCCGTAAACATATAGATGCGACAGAGCTTTCTCTCAATGGACAATAAGCGGAGCCAATGGAGAGCAAACTACCTTGCTCAATGTGGTGGAGTTCGATGAAAACTTCAATGGTATTCTTCTGTTCGTAATGCCACCCCTAGATGCTCCTGATATTGAAGACTTAGCGTGCAAAACGACACATTTGGAGAACATCCACAACCGAAGCCACATAGACTATAGTGATATGGTCATTATCCTACCCCTTGACTCTGCTTAGCGGCTCATAAAGATTTTAGGTACTATACGATGACGACGCGACAAGTAACATCGTTGAAATGATGTTAGGTGCTCGGCATTCCTTACCGCCGAGACGATCATCCCTTTGACTCAATTTATATTTCTCCCTTTCTAGGAGCTACCTTTCAGATCATCAACGGCATGCAAGGCTTGACATGGGAGCGATACCAATATGGAATAGCTACATGGCAGCGCAACCAAGGGATACGATGTCCTTACCCTGGCCTTGATTTATCTCTCTATCCGAAACGTAAACTTCTAGGCTACTCAGGAATGGACATGGAAACAATACGGCTTCTGGAAGGAGGAGGTCGGCGTCATGATCGTAAGGAAGCTGCACGCTGGGGCTATGCTATGTACGTCGCCGATGACCCCGCCATGTAAGTACCAGTTCCTTCCTATTCGCTGAACTTCTTGTACTGACCCTGGCGGCGCCTGTTAAACCAAGAGCGAAATACTTCTCAGATTGGATCAAGAGAACAGCTTTCGGTCTAGAAGCGCAAACCACCGTTTGTCGAATCTACGCAAGGGACGGCGAAGTTTTTGACCGAATGCAAAAGGTCCGTTGAACCGTTCTGTCATCGCTGCGGCTTGCCCGACATGGCTGACTTGATACTCGTGCACTCTATAGATATGGGTTCCAAATGACGAGCCCCTTCAAACTGACGTAACCAACTGGGACGCCTCGCGTATCGCCTGGAGCCAAGAAAATCGTGACAATATCGCCGCGAGATGGGGTGTTTACAAGCCTTACGTTCTTTTTGCGCGGCATCCGAACATGAATGAAGCCAGTTTCCCAGTGAAGAACAATGGACGCTGGAATGAAATGGTCGTCTATCCCCAAATTCAGGAGTCCCTGATTGTAATTGAAAGGATGACAGACTCGCAACTAAGCGAGGCGATCCAAAATCCGGGGCATCACCTCCACTACGAATCAAAGATCGCGGCCTGGAAAATCACGACACCCATAGAGACTTGGCGCGACTTCTACTTCCACAGAGAGAACTTCTCTCGTTGAGCAAGACTCAATTTACCCTTACGTGTACACCCTGCGGTAGATAGCTACGGCTGGAACTCGTACTGTTCTCCATACTTGTAAATTTCCCCAACATTCTCCTGCGTCGTGGTGATATTCCAAGCCTTCAACTTCTTCTCATAATGCAGATGAATTCCGTTCCTGATATCTGTGTTCACTTCATAGTCAGTCATTCGGATGGCGAGCAACTGCGCCTCTTGTATCTGTGGGTAAACAACCATTTCATTCCAGCGCTTGCGATTAGGAACGGGAAAAGGAGGAGTTCCGGGTTTCTGCGGCCAATTGTCCATGTTGGGGTGGCGAGCGAAGAGGACGTAAGGCTTTTGTACGCCCCATGAGGCAACCAAGCGATCTCGATCTTCTTGGCTCCAACCAACATTGAAAGGTGTGCCATTGACGTCTGTCTTGAGAGTTGTTTCGTCAGGGACCCAAACCTGGACAACCGTGTCAATAATTAGGGCTTTGTTGGTGTGAAGGAGAGAATGAATAGACCTTATTCATACGGTCCCAGGTATCCCCATCCCGAGCGTATATCTTGCAAACGATCGTCTGAGCTGACTGNCCCCCCAAAAGCGTATTTGATCCATTCTTGAAAGTACTTCGCACTGGAGTACAGCTGAAGTCAGTTCCTGAACGCATCAGAGAGATAGGATATCGCACATAGCAGGATTGTCAGCGACGTAGACAGCAAAGCCATAGCGTGCGGCCTCCTTTCGATCGTTGCGCCTCAACCCGCTTTCCAGTAGTTTGATGGTACCGATGTCCATGCCCGAGTATCCGATGAATTTATGCCGTGGGTAGGACGACAGGTTCAGACCGAGGAAGGGTGTGATGATGCTCTTGTTACGGCGCCACATATCTATGCCCGCGCGGTAGTTCTCCCATGTAAGACCTTTCTGATCTCGAGAGACTTGGAAAGTAACACCTACGAGAAAAGACGAGAGTGAGTTCGAAAAGAGAGAGTACCGTGCGGTGAATGAAACGAGCCACCTACCAATCATCATCTCAACGGTGTTATTCGTAGCTTCATCATCAAACAGAATCTAGAGTAACTTTAAGGTCGGCAAACAGATGAGAACGATAGACGAGGCAACGAACCATATCGGCGAAGTTGGCGTGAGTATAGGATTGGATTTTCTTGAAATGCTCGACTTTGTCATCTTCAAATCGCGATCAGGATGATGCCCACAAAACATGGTCCTCAAGCTTACTATTATGAACCTCGTTGAAGCTTACCAGCTCGATAAGCGGCTTGTAATTACCGGTCCCATCGTTTGCCTTCCAGTACCAAAGGGCCCTGTCACATCTGATGCGTATAAACGTGGGCGTGAGTGGTGCCATGGGAAGGGGCAAACGACTAGGCGGACTCACAAAGCCTGACTATTATTCCGAGCCACGACGGCAAGCTTTGCTCCATTCTTGAGTATGTCACCAATTATCTCTGGAACGTCTGCGAACATCCCGCATTTTATGCCGGGGTTGCTTGGGCTTGGGTGAGTATCATGGAACGTCAGTTCGTGGTTACGAAAAAATCACCTTCGATCGTACACCTCCCAGAAGCCATTTTGCTGAACATTGTCTTCTACCCGTGGTAAAGCACCAGGACCTTTTCCCCAGCAATTGGCGTCAAGTGAGCCCCAAAAGATGGTCCAACTATACGAATGACGGTGAGTTGCGAATCGCGATGAGATGGTGGTGAGGTGGGTATTTACTCCGTGTCCAGCGCAACGACTTTGGGAAAGTTGGCCATGATGGGGAAGTGTGATTTGAAACCACAACCATTCAGAGGGGGGTCCAGTACAGATATACATATTCAAACGACAACTGTGTTTGATTATACGGTTACGATTTCGGTTGGTTTCTACTGTTCGGGAGTCACGAAAGGCCGGGTGACGTAGGTCAGATTAGGTACATACTTACATACGCTTTCTCTAATGAGTGGATGGCGGGAAGCCTGGCCCAGAGGATGACATGAGAATGCACGAGAACGGAGAAAAGTAGAGAACGATGGAGAAGCAGTTTACCTCCGAGTTCAATTGTGGCGGTTGAGGAAGATCAGGCCTGGTGACTGGTGCTGGTGATGCCCGGAGATGAACCAATGCCGAGGAGCCTGGGGGAGCCCCTGTTGACGTTGAGATCTCATTATCGGGAGGGACCCTGGTCACCCCCACGACGAAGTCGTTGGTTGCACTTGTAGCGCCCGTTCATAGGATTCATGGGACTTGAGCTCGATGCGTTCACTCTTCTTTGGTCAGAAGCCTTAGCTTGATGTGAGTTTGGGTATAAATCGGCTTGAAGGAGCCTCTGCCCCTCCCAACCAACCTCACACCCTTTGATCATGTTTCCTCGTCTCATCGCATTGGATACAGAGTCGGTCGTCAATGAACCGTGGAAGCTTCCGTACTGACTTATGTCTCTATCTAGTGGTACCATTTTTGCTGGTAAACTGGATCAAGCCGTCTGGGGAAAAGGCCAGAATGCAGAACCCAAGTTGGCCGACAACGTCTATCAAGTCAATGACTCTACGCTGAGAGACCGAAGGTGCGCTGGACCATTGAGGTCGTTCAGTAACCTTACATCTGCCCTGTAGTAATCCCGTCAATGAAATCCGTCTAAGCCCCGACATACCTAGGATCATAACCGATATTCTTCAGAGTGGCGCCGTGCTGGCGATTGTATCTCGAAACACGAGCCGAGCACTGTGAGTAATTCCTGATTCTGCTCGAAATAGTTCGTAGACTCCAATCTGTCTCTTGCCCAGATGCGATCGCGCACTGTATTATTTCAAGACCAAGGATCCCAAATCAGAAGAAACCAAATCGATTATCCACCTCGTGAAGTACGACGAGGTCGTTGATGGTATGATAGTGCCAAACGTTAGATTCAAAGAATTCTGATGAAAAGATGTAGAACCCATTTCGGAACATCTCAAACGAATTAAAGGCTGGAGTCATTTTCAATATTCGGACATGGTGTGTAGCTCCGGGAAACATTGCGACTGGGCGGTCTTTAACAGAGTGATAGGTTGTGTTTGGAGCTGTAACGAACGTCCAACTCATCCAGAAAGAACTCGGTAAGCGCTTCCATGCCTATCACCTTCATGACTTCATTCTTTTCAGGGGTATCGGGACATGCCTCAGACCCTGCGACTGGCTTGACTTGGGAGCGGTATTCGGCAGGGCTTGACGCCTGGCGTCGCGGGAAAGAACCCAAGCCTATTGGTTCGACAACACTGGGCATCGCTCACTTCAACGATGTCTACCAAGTGACCGATCAAACCATCTTCGTTGATGGGAAAAAGGAAACCATCAACGTTATGAAATTTGCTACCTTGCTTTCAGATGTGATGGCGAAATGGAAGAATGAAGGGTTGACCATCTTCTCAGGGGATCTATTCTCCCCTTCGACGGAAAGTTCCATTACTCGAGGTCGTCATATGGTTAGCCCCCTTCTAAGGTCATCCTACCTTCGATGTTGTTGTCTAAGGCCCTCTGATAGCCCGCTATCGTCAACGAGTTAAACATCGACGTCAGCGTCGTCGGTAAGCCGCGTTCTCTAGCTCACAGGGAAACGTACGTTAACACTTGTTCACCATGCAGGCAATCACGAGTTCGACTTCGGTGAGAAGCATTTCGCTGCTAGAATACCCAGTTGCTAAAGTTAGGTAGGATANCCCCCGGTTGAAGCAACTGATCAACCAAACAGCTTTCGTGAGTTGTTCTAATTCTACTTCCCAAGTATTCTATTGACGGCCGCCTTCCTTAGCCTTGGTTGCTCAGTAACATCATTGACACGAACACAAATGCAGTCCCTGAGCCCATGAAAGACATCCATGTACTGACCAAAGAAGGCATTCGCATTGGTTTCATCGGCCTTGTTGAGAAGTTCGTATCCATCTATTCGCCTCAGATCGCTCAAGCTTAATCGTATTTCAAGGGATTGGATTGCTACGATAACCGGGTGGCCTGATAATTTTCAATTCCAAGATATGGCAAAGGTAGGGAGGGAATTGTCGACAAAACTGCGCGACCCAGCCGGCCCTTACAAATGCGACTTCGTCATTGCATTGACCCATTGCCGGTGTGTCTTCCTTCTCTCCCCTACCCAATCGCCGACTAACTCTGTTATGTATAGAATTCCAAACGTAGGTTCAGTCCTGACTTCGCCGTCCCCTATCCTCACACATCCGCTTGGTTAGGACATCAAACTTGCCAGGGATCTTGGTGCTCTCTCACCATCAGCTCAAAACACAACTAACATTGCCAACACACAAGGCGTGGACATCCTTCTTGGCGGCCATGATCATGTATATTGGATTTCCAAAGGTGTTACGGCTTGGGAAGGATACGACTTGAAAGCATCACCGCCAGATGCCAAGGACGATAACGGGGACGTTCTGATAGTGAAGAGTGGTACCGACTACCAAGACATCAGTGAAGTCATCTTGACGGTTCAAGATACTCCTCCCGGGAGCGTGAGGAAGAAGGTGGTTCAAGAAATCAGAGGTCGGCCTCACAACGCTCCAGTACTCTCCTGGGGTTTCCCTCTAATGCTTTAGTTGACTAGGTAAACGATGGATCACTCGCGGGAACATCGTCGAGCATAAAGTAGTGGGAGACGTGTTCAATGAAGAACTTAGCATCGTTTCAAGCGCGATGGATGAACAACTATGTATCACTTCAGTCGAGCTCGACACCCGTTCAAAGCACATCCGCTTACAAGAGGTGAGGAATCAACAACATCTCGTAATTCACCCTAATGATACCCACTCACTGATGTCCTAGTCTGCCGTTGGAAATTGGGTCGCAGATTGTTTGAGGAATGCCTATGACGAGGCACTTCGGAAACTCGGTTATGACCACGGCACTGACGGTGTCATCATCTGCAACGGAGACATCCGAGGAGATCGTCTGTATGATAAGGGTAAGTGAAAGTCACTACTGCTCTCACTGCAACACATTGTCGATCCCATTTTTCTCTCAAGGGCCCCTGTATCTTCGTGACCTCATGACCATGTTACCATACCCCGACCCGCTTTTGGTTGTAGAACTTTCAGCGCAGGCTCTCTGGGATGCTCTCGAGTCAGGGTTATCACGCTATCCAGTCCAAGAAGGGTAAGTTGCCGTCGTATTCCTCTGCGCTCGTTGTCTAATCACCTTGCAGTCGGTTCCCCGCTGTCTCAGGTCTGCGCGTCGAATGGGACAGTAGCAAGCCAGCGGGAAAGAGAGTCGTCTCCCTTTCGCTACTCTCAGAGTCGAAGCTCGACAGTAAGGGCAACCCGACCCTTGAGAAAGTTGATCCGACCTCGACGACTCGCAAGTATCTCGTTATGGTTGGAGAGTATATGGCGCAGGGCGGTGATGGATATGACATCCTCAAGACACAAAAGCAAGTTTTGACCGCTGAGAATGGTCAATCGAAGAGCGCTCTTGTCAGGAAGTATCTTCTTGGTAAGCGCCATGTCTAGTTCTTCTTTCCCAATATAGTGGATGTCAATGTTTCATTGTAGGCACCCAAGTATTGAACCAAAAAGTCAAAGAGAACCCTCAGCCAAAGCCTGAGTCAGCCCCGACAGGCAGATTTGCGTCAGCACTCAGGAGCATACCCTCACTCCCATCCCCTACCATAAACCCTGTCGCAGCTCTGTCTTCCTTTACCGCACAGAGTGTCCGTAGCATACGCGGCACAGCGGACGAGCAACGTCGAGGGCTCCAACAAGTGGATGCAATCCAAAAGCTCTCCCAAAAAGCTTTGGATAATGTTACACCTTCGGTGAAATGGTTGGCGTCGCAGCGCCTCGTTTCGGCTGCTCTACAACTCGCCGAGTTCGAAGATGTTGGCTTGATGGATCCATATGAACGTTTGCGCACGCGTAGGGAAGCTCAACGTGACCAACCTAATGTAACAGCCCGTTTTGCAGGAGCTTCGAGGACCATGGCTACAGCTTCTATTGCTGATGGCAACAACGTGAATGACGCCGTGAATTCTGCCGAGAAGAAGGCTGCAGAGACGCTCCCAGTAATCTACCCAGTTGTTGATGGAAGGCTTAAGGACCTAAGTAGGTCGAAGTAGGACCATCGTATCATCACTATAGTACATCGAAGCCATGTGCGCGAATGCTTACTCTCAATGTAGTAGCCTTTCTCCACACTTCCTCTCAATATCCCTACGATGTCTGTTAAAATAACGTTAACCTGGGTCTGAGGCAACGTTTCCTGACAGACAGACAGGCGCCACCATGTAAGGACTGTTGCTCAAACACATTTCGTATCTCCTGGGATTAAGATTGGCTCTATCGTACTATTTGCGAAGCACAGATACACCTGGGTTGTATCAAGTCCCCCAAGTATCCCCCGTCCGGATGCAAAACTGATTTACCGTCTTGCAAACCCATTGAGCTCTGTAGCTCACATATATCTCTGGGATATCCGCAGGAGAGGCTCTACTCTCGGAAGCTCCATCCACGAGACACTATTGGTATTTATTTTCTTTTACCGTCGGATTCAGGAGCTCCGAGCCCCTTTCTCAGAGGGTCACATGACTTGCTGGCCCAAGAGACGTGTCATCAGAGCTGCGTTTGCGCTGTACCGTAAACTCCTTCCTTCCTTCCTCGCCATCACCATCCACCATGAAACTCAAGGAGATCCGCCGCACATCAACATTCGCGTGGTCTCCAGCTTCCCCAGTCCCTTTACTCGCTACAGGCACCGTCGCTGGTGCTCTTGATGAATCCTTCAGTAACGAAAGTCAGCTGGAAATATGGGAACCCGACTTCCTCAACACGAATGAGCTGATTCTCGGAGCCGATGCTCAGCAGTACGGACCAAAAGGGGTCGTCACAGACACTGCCAGGTATGTATTTGCTACTCGTCGATGTTCGTTTGTGGGATCAACGCGAGTCTTCCACAGATTTAACCGACTCGCGTGGAGTTTCGCCGATGCTACGAGGACGCAGGGCATTCTCGCTGCTGGCATGGAGAATGGAGAGCTGGTCCTCTGGGATGCACATAAAATCATAAATGGTGCAGGGTATGTGCCGCATCTACATGGGGTTTCGTATTCTGAGTTTGGTCGATCTTAGCAATGCCGAATCATTAATTCAACGCAACTCAACTCACACCGGTCCTATTCGCGGGTTGGATTTCAACCCTGTCGCACCGAATCTACTCTCTTCCGGTGGTGTTAATGGCGAGGTCTATGTTTGGGATATGAAGGACCCAAGTCATCCTTACTCCCCAGGAACGCGGAGTACAAAGCTCGATGAGATCACCTCGGTCGCGTGGAATAGTCAAGTTCAGCACGTCCTTGCTGGTGCAAGCACCACTGGATACACCGTCGTCTGGGATTTACGTGGCAAGCGCGAAGTTGTAGCTCTTGCCTACGGGGGAGGAACGGGAACACTTGCTGGGCAGCATGTTGGATCGATGAACGGACTCGCTGTTGGTGGCCGTAGGGGCATGAGTGATATTGCCTGGCATCCGGATAATGTAAGCACCTTCCCATTTCGACAGTGTTCCATTGGGCTGGAGTCTGATAATGTCTCGTAGGCGACGCGACTAGTAACTGCGTCGGAAGATGATTCGTCTCCGATCATTATGGTTTGGGATCTTCGTAACGCTCGCGCACCAGAGAAGGTATGTCTCTATATTTTATATATTACTACTGGTTATCTTAATTTATACCTTCTCTAGATTCTCACCGGCCACGAGAAGGGCGTGCTATCCCTCTCTTGGTGTAAGCAAGATGCAGACCTTCTCCTTTCGTGTGGCAAGGATAACAGAGCTCTTTGTTGGAACCCACAAACTTCAGAAATCATTGGCGAGGTCAGCATTATCTACATCTATCTCCCTCCTGTTCTTTCTAACTATGTTCTATGTAGCTTCCCTCCGCTGCCAACTGGGCCTTCCAGGTAGATTGGTGCCCTCGTAACCCATCCCTCCTCGCTACCGCTTTCTTCGACGGGACCATCGGGATTCACTCTATCCAATCCACCAATGAAGCATCATCATCCGTACCAGCTGGCGCAAGTTCAGCTCCCATTCCGGATGGTGCAGGTCTCTTCGATTCTCCCTCTTTCGGTACTTCCAACGAATTCCAGAGCAATGGTACTTTCTCACTCAAGCAGNCCCCCCAAATGGCTTCGTAGACCCATTTCGGCTTCCCTCGGCTTTGGCGGTAAACTTGTTTCGGTATCCAACCATGGAAAACCCCAAGTTCAAATTAGGAACGTTGTGACGGAGCCCGAGTTGGTTGAACGTGCGAGGAAGTTGAGAGATGCTATGGAGGCCGATAAACTCAACGAACTCGCTGAAGAGCGCGTCGGCGCGTCAAACACTGGTTCCGCGGAAGGTTCGAAAGACTCCTGGAAGGCACTGTTGAGCCTCTTCCGCGCAAATTCGAGAGATGAATTGGTAACATTATTGGGATTCTCGAAGGAGGAAGTCGCTGTTCGCGTCAGTGAAGCCGTTGAGAGGTTGAAAGTCGTCGCTGCTAGTGAAGCTGTTGCAGACGATTTGTCTGCAGGGAATAGGCCAGTTGTTTCGTTCGTTGAACCGGAACGAGAAGGATCTCCAGAGCCAACTGGAAGTGATGGCGATGAAGGGAGTGTCGAAGGTGGAGAGAAAACACCTTCAGAAGTCAGCACCAGTGTGGTCTCAGATGTTTCTGGTGTTACGAGGCACGACGCAGAATCAACAACTACCAATGCACCCAGTCTCTTTGGTGACGAAGATC